>PVLC010004366.1:0-85663 GCA_004027655.1 Graphiurus murinus
AAAGCACATGATGTACCTACACAATCATATCAAGGTCACTCACTGAAGTGAACCTTAGGGGGAGGGAGGGGGAGGGAATGGGGAGGGAATCGGGGAAGGGGTCAAATGAGAATTGTGTGCAAATATGTTGTTAACAATTTGTACTTAACAAAGATGTATGCTATATTGCACGAGTTATTACAATAAAAAATTAAAAAAATAAAAAAATAAAAAAAAATTGAATGAGACAGGCATAAAAGTAGCTGAGACACAGAGGCTCACTAGGTGCTTATTATAAAATGATAATTACTAGATATAGTCACTGTGCAGCTTACTTTGTACAAGTAGACAAAAACTCCAGCAAATGAGACATCAATAAAGTGTCCAGCACTCCAGACAATCAAAGAAATATGTTTTTGGATCTACAGCATAAGAATACAGGTGAAAGTTTTCAAGTTCCATTAATTTAACTAGTTAATCAGTTGTCATACAACAATGTTCATATCTGCCCGATTTAAGAACTCAATATTGTAGAGGAGAGAGCACTGGACTTGGCATCAGAGACCTTGATTTCAAGTTCTCTGCTAGTATGTGAATGAAATTCATAGCCCTGCCTGGCACCGAGCTCTGTTTTCCCTCTCTATGTGCTGGGAATGAGGCTAACACTTTGCTGCTAGTGCTGACATGCAAGTCAAATGGGAGGCTTGCAAGAGCCATGAAGTGCTATCATTTTAGTTTTCTATTGCTGAACAAAAAATAACCGCACATGCACCCCAAAGCACCCTTTGGAGCCACAAAGATAAGTGTCTCACAGTTTCTGTGTCTTAATGGAGCCCCCTGGCTCAGGATCTCTCATGCTGTAATAAAAGTAAGGGGACTACACAGTTGAAGAGCAGGATCTTCAGGACCCTTTTTAGAAGCCCCCTACCACACTCTCCTAGAACTGAAGGTTTATCATTTCCATCCTATGATGAGCATGTCTCTTTTCCTCTATGAAAACTCAGCCCCTTTCTTCCTCACTCTTGCCTGGGCTTCTGCTGTCCTGGTAGACTGAATCACCCACATCTGGTTTCTTTCTGCTTTTTTTGTTTGCTTGTTTTACTTTACCTTGGTCCACAAGAAGTCTTACAGTGAGAATACATCATATACAATGCAAATTTGGAACATATATAAAGGCTAAAACTCAAAAATTGGAGCAAGGGGAAGGACATAAACATAAATGCTAAATGCTTGTTAAAGATCTCTCAGCTGGCTGAGAGTTTCTTGACAACACCAAAAGGGAAACCCTGTTCATTATGAAGTCTTAGTCATCACAGGAAGAAATAGAGCCAATTACCAAGAGACAGAAAGTATTTAAGTATTTTCTAGCAGCTAATATTTTTAATTCCTTATGAGGTGCACCAGGAGATGTAGTGAATAATGATTACAATAACTTCCCTGCAGTACATAGTTTTGTATGGCAATTTCTGTATCACTTCTCACTAAAAGCCTAAAGTGTAGCCACCAAGTGCAAAGAAAATATCATGCAAATGCAAAGCCTTGTAATGGTTTGGCTTAATCCAGGAATAGCATGTAGAATGTCTGTGATGTCAGATAAGTCTTATCTTGAATGCCAAGCCCACATCATTGATAGTGACTGCCCAAGAGGCTATAGTAAGGACCCTGAGCCCTTATCTGAACTCAACAGGAAAGAGTGTGGTGATCAATTAGTGATGTCTGAATGGGCATGGGAATTAGGAGAACCAGTATGCTCTCTGTACGCTAACCCTGTCCTGGGACAGAAGTTCTCAAAATTTTGTTGACCAGACCACACTAATGTGAGTCAGAAGATGCTGTAGCCCAACTGTCTTATCTCTGTCTTCTTCTAGGATTGGAAAAAGGACTCAGAAATAACAAAGAATTAAGAAGGCAAGAATAATGACCTAAATAGAACAAAGCATTTCTTTGATAGTAATGAAACAATCCATAAAAATAAAATTTAACAAAGCTTTCTCAAAATGCATTTCATCATATCTAAAAATGCCACCAACTGTAAGTCTTACATAGATACTACCATATCTATTTTACTTACCAGAAAAATCACCAATTAAACTTTGACATAATGCTTCCTTAAATGTGTGTGCATCTTAGAAATAAGGCATATTTTGATTGAAAAAGAATCAGCAGTTGAAAATTATATTCAAGTTAAAATTGCATGGCTATGCCCTGTTCACAAAGGAGTATTGTACTTCTGAGACATCACTGAGTCCCCTCTATCTATGCGTGCAATTGAATGTACTCAGTGCTACAGACTGAGAGAAAAGGCTCCTCCCACACATATCTGAATATCTCATTTTATTTGTTCTTTCACTTAATCATTTCATTAATCTCTACTGTGTGCTTGGTTCGGTCCTAGATAGTATCAAGAGGGTGTCACAAACATAAGGGAGCTGGAGATGGAACCCAGAAATTCTAGTATTTGAAGCTCCAGATTACAACTTCTAAATTTGTTTAGTTTTGCCTCTCAGATTATATTGTGTGGAATTTTCCACAGGTGTTTTAAAGGCAAAAAAAATGTATGTATAATTGTCTCAAAACCAAAGCTAAAGGTTCCTTTAGGTATCTAGTTGATGGTAGGTACCAAATAAGTGAAGATGCTGCTTTTTCAGTCTCTGCATTCTCTGTAAGTTGTGATTAATCAAAGGGACATCCCTTCCACTGAACACTGTTAATTAGTTGGACACTTAATGAAGACCTCTCAGTGAGGGGGCCACCTGCCCTGTGCCCACAGAACATCACCCAGGGAATGAGTTCTCTTGCACAGTGAAGAATCCCCACCAATCCTAATCAGGCACCCTGATCAAACAGTGCTTCTGATGATGACATAGCCAGGATGCTGGGGCCTGCAAATGCAGAGAGAAGAAGAACCAGCCCTAATAATCCTGGGAGGAGTCCCTAAACTACTCCTCCATTTGTTAAAGGGTGATCATCTCTCCTAGAAATAAATATTATAGAGTTGTGATCTCTCATCTTTGTCCTTGCTTCCAGAGAGAAAGATTTCAAATGGAAAAACAAACAGGGAGATATAAGAGGCTTATTTAGGGAAGTGGGGTTATACCTTAAGAGAAGGCCATGATAAAGGGGTATGCTCAAGAGATAGGGTCTGGAGCTGTCCATTTCCAGAAGTGGAAAATGACAGTGGTGAGATCTCTGTCTGGTGGGATTTATTTTTCTGGAAACTTTCTCCCTCATGTATATGTATTTAGAGGAGGGAGTTCTTTTTGCAACATAGCTTAGTGCACTTGTGCTGTTTCCACCATGTTGGAAACTTTCCCCAGGTGTCTAAGTGAAACTCTGGCGGGGAGGGAGTGTCTAAAATGGCACTTGCAGCTGGGCAGTGAATCTCCTTGTCTCTTCTAATGAGGGCTGCACATTTGATACTCTCCAGGTGATACACATTCTTCTTCCTGGTGATTCAAAGTCCAAGCCAAGAAATCATAGTCTCGGAAGGCAACAGGACCAGAAAATGACCTCTGTTAGCTGTCCCAGGGCCCTTAAGCTGTGGAAGTACCCTAATAGGTCATCAGAGGATCCAGGGGTGGCCCTCTTTCTCACCTACTCCCTCTCCAAGGAAGCACGTGGTCTACCAGAGGAGTTAGAAAAATGACTAAGAAGAGGAGGGAATTCACTGTACATTTTAGCATAAATTAACAATAGCCACTTTTGCTTTCTAAGGGGATGGACCCTGATTTTATTTATATTAGGACTATCTCATTCCTCAATTAGTTCCTTGCCCTTGTCAAGATAGACAGGGAAGGCAAGAACTCAGATTCCATAGACCCTGGCAACTTTTTGTTTCTGCTACATGATAGGCCTAGAATAAATGTCCCATTGCTTAGCAGAACATACTGTTGAGTCTTTGGACATGGCAAGCTGGGCCTTTCAGAAGTTAAGAGTAGACAGGGGGGAAGCATTCTGGCAGAGTAAACACCTTTCACTTCAAACCTGAGAAGTGAAGTCAGCCACAGTCACAAATGCCTTATGAGCAAGGGTTTAAGGGAAAAATCAGGATGAAAGGGGTTCTGTCTCTCATCCAGAGTAATATAGGACAGAGACAGAACAAAAGAATGGTGAAATGATCCATTTACTAAACATATACAACATAAACTAAACCTTGGCGGCAAAGAGACTAAGAAAGCCACATTCATCCATTCTTATTCTCTCTCTCTCCCCCTCCCTCTCCCCCCCTCTCTCTCCCTTTCCCTCTCCCTTCCACTGGAGAGAATAATGGAATTTGAGGAACCCACTACCCAAAGATAGGGTTCAAGCTAACTTAACTTGAACATCAAAGGATGTAGAGAACTTGAACTGGCTTCTGGATTATGTGTAAAATCTACCAGAACAGAGACCAGGGTGAAGAATGTGGAAAAAAAGGCAGGCAGCATACCTTGAACTTGCTAGAACACATGGCTTTGAACTTGACAGAGGAAGCTCTATTTCATCCTAAACAATGGGATGTGTGGACACAGGTAGTTAGTTGTGACTCCACTGGCTAGTTTTTGGCAATGCTGTCCCTTCAGAGGAATGGTGAAGAATCACCAAGTACAATATTATGGTTCAGAATTCAGGCTCTAAACAATTCATAATAGCCAAATTATGTAACCAACCCAGGTGTCCATCAACTGATGAATGGATCATGAAATTATGGGATATACACAATGAAATTCTACTTAGCGATAATAAGAACAAAATTATACCATTTGCAGGAAAATGGATTGACCTGGAAAACATTATGTTATGTGAGATTAGCCAGCCACAGAAAGTGAGGGGTCATATGTTTTCTCTCATTTGCAGGAGTTAGGAAGTAATTGAAATATAAAAGGGACCTTAGATAATGGAGGAGAAAGTCCAGTGGAGTGAAGGAGGCGGTTTTAGGGAGGGAGCGGAGAGAGCAAGAATTAATGAAGGAAACACTTCCACTGACATTAGGTACATATGTGAGAATACCAATATCAATCTCAATACCCTGTATGAGGAAGTTGAGGAGTGGGGAGGGTGCCAGGGGAACCCTACTAAGTGTTGTATGCATTTGTCACTATCGGTATAAACTACATTATGATGTGAGACTATAATGTATCAGAGAAAGTATTTTTTTTAAAAGGAGGGAAAAAAGAATTCAGGCTCTAAGATAGGTGTGGTGAGGAATATCTACAATCCTAATACTAAGAAAGCTGAGACAGGAGGAACATAGGTTCAAGGCCAGCCTCAGCAACTTAGGCCCTCAGTAACATAAGATCTTGTTTCAAAATATAAAGATAAATAAAGGGCTAGGATTGTAGCTTGGAGGTAAAATGCCCCCTGCATTCAATCCCAGTACCTCCCCCCAAATTTTAAATAATTCAGGCTGTAAAGTAAAATTCTCAGTTTCAGACAGGTGTGGTGGTGCATGCCTGTATTTCCAGTACTTGGGAGGCTGAGACAAGAGGATTTCAAGTTCAAAGCCAGAAACTTAGCAAGGCTCTCAGCAACTTAGTGAGACCCTGTTTCCCAATAAAAAATAAAAATTGGGGCTAGGGATGTAGCTTAGAGGTAGAATGCTACTGGGCTCAATACTTTGCACCAAAAATTCTGTTTCAAGTCCTGTTCCCTGGAGCAGATTGCTCAAGTTCCCTAAACTTGAGTCTCATCCTCTGTAAGATATGAGTGACTGTCTTTGAGCACTAAATGAGATGATACAGTGTGATTCACAAAGTATTTGTCACAGAGTGTCAGCCCTAAGGGCAATTCATCAGCAGTACCAGCTGGCCTCCCCAAGGTTAGCCTGAAGAATCCTTAACCACAGTTAAGTAAGTACCTCCCTGCTGCTGCTCACGTGGAACACAGGTGCATAGAGTCACTCTTGTGAGAAGCTACTCTATCCCAAGACAGAGCCTATGGGTCCAATGTCTGCCCTTGGGCATTTCTACTTGGCACTGATACTATAAATCTCTGTTTGTTTTCTGTTGTTCAAGGTGTCTGGATGTGCCTGTCATATGTCTCCACACAGGAGACACATGGAGTTCTCCTGGAGCGTGGTTGTCAATCACTTTAGGAGACCTTCAAAGGCATGCAAGTTAGGTGCATGTCAAGGCTTTTATTTTAAGCCAGACCACGCCAAACAAACTGATCCAAACTAATGTAGTCATATTAAGGTTATGCAATAATACTTCCACAGGAAGAAAATTCTATTTTTATAGGCTCTTATTGGTATTATTACTATTACCCTCATCAAAATCATCAGCATCAGGCAGATCTATGAACTCCCTAGTGCTGCCATAACAAAGTGCTACAAACTGGTTGGCTTAAAACAACAGAAATGTTTCTCTTACAGTTCTGAAGGCCTGAGGTGAAAATTCAAGTTGTCATTAGAGTTTGGTTCTATTTTCGGAGGCTCAGAGGGAGACTCTTCCAGGCTTCTTTCCTAACTTCTCGTGGTTGCTGGCAATGCTTTGTGTTCCTTGGCTGGTGATGTGTCACTCCAATCTCCGCCTCTCTCTTCACATAGTGCTCTTCTCTCTGTGTCTCTAATTATTGGAATTTCTCTCTTCTTACAAGGTCACTCGTTCTTGATCGAGCTGATCCTACTCAAGTATGACCTTATCTTAACAAGACTTTGTCTGTAAGGACCCTAATTCTAAATAAGTAGCACTCACAAGTTCTAGGTGGACATGGGGAAGGGGACACTATTAAAGTTTTTATTTCACAGCAACTATTGTAGATGGTAGTGATGGAACATCGCAAGTCCCTTTGAGATTTTGTGTCCCATGAAAATTATCTCTGTGTGACTCTTTGTCAGTTTTATAGATGAAAACAAATGGAGGTACCAAAGTCTTACTGTAAATAGGGTCCTTATGTAGGACCGAGACCCTTACCTCAAGTCCAATGCATCTTCTTGCACTTCTGCTGAAACTCATAGTACTAGAACATGTGTCACTATTTACATTTAAGTATGTGATTTTAGTCTCCCTCATCAGGTTAGACACTCTGACTCACTTATAAATGGGAATAAAATCATCTGTACATCATACTCTTGGCATGAGTATTCAAAGCGAAACTACACATAAAGTGCAACTGGAAACATAGAGATACTCAATTCACATTTGACAATAGGATAACCATGCTTTTTCTATCTTCCATTTTCTCCCCAAATCCATGGTACAGAACAGGATGCATATTCAATGATCAGTAGGAGTGTGGAGTAGGATAACTTGAATCACATTACTGGTCTGCCTAATGCTGCCATTCTACCAGTGCCATCTGGTATCTTCATGATATTTGAGGCTGGGATCCATTGAATTCAACAGTCGTTTGTCAAGAAGTTCCTCTGCATGAGGCACTAGTCTAGGCATTGAAGGCTGATGCAAAGTGCTGCAATGTAGAATAAGATACAGTTTTCGCCATCAAAGAACTGGGAATCTTCTGATGTATTAATAGAGAGCTGTCATTCAAATCACAGGATGATGAATGCTCTGGAAGAGGGCAGAGTATAGTGCTTTGACAGGAGAGACAATGTGATGGATTCTGCCTGGGGTACAGAGAAGAGGTTTTACAGAGATACTATTAGAATGGGTCCTCCAAGAGAAATCAGAATCTGGGGGTGGGAATAGGATTCCAGGCAGAGAAAAGAACAAATGCATGTGAGTCTGACTCATGGAAGGTCTTCTCATAAAAAAGACAAATGGTGTGTGTCGGCAGGAGATGAGGAGAGCTATGGGGGATGGAAAGACTGAGCTGAGGCCATGTGTGAAGGTTCCTTCTCATCCCAGCAGGACAGAGAACTTACACATCTGACTCCACCTGCATTTCACCCCATCCACCACCTGCCAGTGGGATTCTTCAAGCAAGTTACTGAGCTTCTTAAGCCTCAGTTTCATCTCTAAAGAGGAGATCATAATCTCCTCTACATTGCTATAAAGATTAAGGAAGATAATGAAAATAAGGCATAAATCCCAAGATGATAAACAATAACTACTGGTATTTTAAAAAATTAAACTTTTGCCCAGTGTGGTGGCACGCACCTGTAACCCTAGTACTTGGGAAGATAAGACAGGATTGCACATTCAAGGACAGCCTTAGCAAACTAGTAAGGCCCTTAGCAACCTAGCAAAACCCTGTTTCAAAATGAAAAATAAAAAAAGGCAGGGAGTGTACCTCAGAGGTGGAATGCCTCTGTGTTTAATCCTCAGAGAAACAAGAATAACAACAACAACAAAAAAAAAACAAGCAAAAAAATATTTTACTTTTTGAACAAACATTTACTTTTTTGAATGAACATTGATGAGTTTCACAAGGTGCTGATTTTTATCCAATCCTCCAAGCAGGAGGAAACCACTGGAGGTTTTAAGCAAGAGATTACTGTCAGACCTGGTGGTAGAAGTACACTTCTAAAGGCAGGAGGAGGCTGAGAGGAGAGGCAGATGGTATCCAGCTAACCTGGGACTGGCAGAGAGGATGGGGAAGCTGGGATGGGTGAAATCTACATCTGGGAAGGAGAGCTAGTAGGACGTGGTGACTGGTGGGATCAGGGGCACAAACCAAAGAAAGCCGCTGAGTTCCTGAACTGGAAGACTGTCATTAATGAAGGCACAAAACTCAAGATAAAAGAAAGTTTTTGAAGGGAAAGAGATGGATTCAGTTCTAAGCCTCTTGATAACAAGGGTCTGTGGAAGAGTTGGGGATGAGAATGTCCAGTGGGATGTGGGCTGTAGAGCCAACCAGAATCCTTAGCAAATAGGTGACAGCTCACATCTCAGCAGAGGAAGTTGCTCTCATAACCAGCGTGCAGAGAAAGAAGGGAAGCAGGCAGATGACAGCCAAGGGAACCCCCAAAAGGAGCAACAGAACCAAGTTGCCTTTGACTGTAGAGCCTGTCTGCCTTCCAGAGTGTGTTAGAGCAGAGAGTCGTAGAGATCATCTAAGCTGACCCCTTCATAAAAAAAATAAATACAGATAATAAGGAACATGGATAAAGGAATGGACTTGCTGAAGCAACACCACAACAGCTCTGCAGCAGGATGAGACCCTAAGCCTCTGTACCACCACCACCCTGACCACCCTGGCCGCCACTCTGGCCTAGACATGGCTAGCTAGGGCTTTGTCTAGAGAGGTGCTTGCCTGGTTGACACCCCCCTCTACCCTAAATCAGCCTCATTTCTCTCAGTCTGGAGGAATGACCTGGTGACAGCTCCCCATCAGCTAATGAACCAGCAGCAGTTGTCTGCTGTGACTTCTTAATTTCTCCCAAATGTAAGTTTCCAACACGTGGTCACAGCTTCAGGCAAATACATCGTGCTCCCAGCAAGACACCCGGAAACCAAGGGGAGGCTGATAGGGGCTCCCAGTGTGCAAGCTGTGGCTGAGCACTGGAGTGGAGTCTGGGGTTTGTGATTAGAAACCAGAATAAACAGGATCATCAGCATTTCTTTCCGATGCATGCAGAGTCAAGAATGCTAAAGAGCTCTGCCCCTCTGGGGACTCTGAGATCCCCCAAAGGCACTGGGCAGAGGCAGAGTGGCCTTGAACACTAAGAGGGGGTTTGCAGAGACCGCTCACTCTGGCTTGTGCATTCTGGACACTGAAGTTGGCAGGCTGAGGCAAACTCAGGGTGGATGTTAACTTCACTCCTTGTGCAGCACAGTGCTGTACTATGCAAGTATTAAAGGATAGAAATGTGACCAGACAAAACCCTGCCCAAAGGGCGCACTGCAAGCATTCAGTGAAGGCTCTGAAGAGGCCAGTAGCTTAACCTCAGTATCTCTTGACACATGCAGCAATGTATATGATACCTCCATTAAATATCCAGAAGACATTTGGAAATTAATATCTCCCAAAGTGGAATTGTGATTTGCACCCCAGGCCCACAAACCTGCCCCTCCTATAGTCTTTATATCTTTACAGAGTGAAAATCCAGTCTCATGACTCAGTTCAAAAACACAACAAAATTATGTCATTTGCAGGAAAATGGATGGAGCTAGAGAATATTATGCTAAGTGAGATCAGCCAGTCTCAGAAATCATGGGTAATATGTTTTCTTTCCTATAAGATGGAGAGAAAATAGGAGACAAAAGGGACTCACACTAACATGCATGGGGAGGGAAGAGGAGGGAACAGGATGGGATGCACCGGGAAACAAACCAAATGCTTGTATCACTTTGAACCTTGCTGTAATGTATAATTATAGTGTACTAATAAAAAATAAGTGACCAATAAATGTTTTATTACAGGTAAAAAACACAACACAATAAAACAAAATAAACAAACAAGAAACACAGGAGCATTCCAGCTGTTCTCTTTCTTGTCCTACACTTCCTCCATGGCCAAGTCCTGCTAGTCCTCCCACCTCCAGCCTCACTGCTGGTTCTGTTGGAACCTCCATCAGCTCTCTCCCATCCTTGACAATACCCCCCTAGCCAGTCTGCCTGGCCCTACATTCCTGTCACCTATCTGCTCTCCATCCAGCAGTCATGGGGAGCCTTCTAGAACCTAAAGAGGCAATGACCTTCCATGCTGCAAAGGCTGTGCATGAACGGTCTTCAGTCCCTCCATGGCTGGCCTCCTCCATACCTCCAGCCTCCTCTCTTGGCACCTCCTCAAGTGGCCTCACCTGACTGTCTGACGTGGTCCCCAGCACTCTCCATCCCCTTGTCCTACTCAACTTTGTTCCTGAGCATTTGTCTCTCCCCAATATTATATATCTATCAGCTCATCATCCCCACTGGAATTTAAGCTCCCCCTCCCACAGAGCAGAGACTCTTTCTGTCTTGCACACTAGACCATCTCCATTATCTAAGTGTGTGCCCAATGGACAGCGGTTAGAAAAAGAGAGGAACAGGAGAGAGGGAGGGAGGTAGGGCAGTAGCATGTCTTATTCAAGGTCATTTAATGCTCACAACAGCCCTAGGAAGGAGGCAAGGCAAGTTTTCTTCCTATTGTACATTCCACAACAGAACCAGGCAAGGAACATATAGTTGATGCTTTTTAGTTACCTTTTGATTGACTGATCAACATACAATCAGTAATTTTTGCTCTGCCAATCACCTTTCATTTTTAGAAAACTTTAGCAAGCCAGATTAAATTCATCACATTGCAGTTATTACTGAGTACTCCTTTTTAAGCAATATTATGTTGCCTGCTAATCACTCTACTTTAATTACTTGTCTGTAAAACTTTATAATTTAAGAGAGTACTTTCACATCATTATCTTGTGATATTTGAAATAATCCTGAGAAAGAAGAAAAAAAAAGACTTTGCTTTTTAAAAAAAATTTCAGTTGAGGTCATTAAGGTTCAGAGGGGTTAAGTGCTTGGTAGAAAGCCCCTCAGCAAGTAATTAGTAAAATCTGAATCAGAGTCCAAGTGTCCTTCCTCAGCATCACAGTTCTATTATGCCAAAAATAACTGAATCAGGAAGCAACATAAGACCCTCTGCAGTGTTATGTTTACTCCTTCTAAGTAGCTTGGTGAGATGGTTTATTGAGAAAAGAGACTTTAAATCAATCTTGACCTGCTCTTGTTAGGTTAGGAGATTGTTGTGTCTAGCAATGGTGTGACCAGAAGGGAGACACCTATGTGTCGCTTTGTAAGGACGGACTTCTTAAAACCATTACAGGGTCATTGCCAAGGACCATTTGCTTCTGTTAGTAAAGTACAATCTGAAATTATTAAGAATTATTAGGATTGTTATTAATCATGGGAAAGAGTTTCCCCTACTCCCCCTACCAGAAATGAAAAAGGACCAATTCCTCTGGATTCATCATGTACACTTCTAACTACACCCTGGGGGAAAAAAAAAAAAAACTACAACAAGAAATCAATTAAAGTGATGAAATGCCTTACAATTAATGGGATTGTTGTTATTTCTACAGGAGACATCTCCCTCCCCCCTTCTGAACATTCAAAAGATTGTTAGTGATAGCATTTATGCTAGAATCTTAAACAATGTAGTTTAGGATTTTAACTGTCAAGAAGATTGTCATAGTCATGCTCAGATTTATATAGGAATTTTTTTAAATTTTTGCTAAAATAGAGTACTACAGCATTGTCTGGTAATTTTTTTAAAGAACCACATGATTGTACCATTGCTTTTAGAAATGCATTATTCTTAGATGGAGTAGATCTTGCCCCATGACCTCCATGTCTCTTTTACTACAAGATGAATTAAATTCAAGCTGTCTTAGTGCCAGAAATGATAAGCCCAGAGAACCCCCAAAGACCATTTATTTGAAACTCCTTAGTTTCCAGATGTGGAAGCAGAGACTCAGAGAGGTGAAGGGTTACCTTGGTTTCCTCTTTTGTCAAAGGTAGACTCTCTTCTGATCACCCTTTTCAACTTCTCAGCAAAGTTGGCAAGGCTCCCTTAATACCAAAGGAAAGGATGGCTGCATAAGGAAGCATTTGGACACATTTAAATTAACAAGCCTGACACAAATGATCATTGTGCATTCATACAAAATACCTTCTCCTTATTGCTCTGGCGTTTCAAGCCAGAGTCCAAGAGGAGAAGGTGAAGAACAAAAACAAAGAGATGGACACTTCTCCCAAAAGGTGTAAATGATGAAATATTGATAGTTACTTTAAACAAAATGTTTAGGACAATAATCAATAAAAGCAAAGGCCAAGAGTAAATAATTACATAATATTAGGTATGCCCCAGGCATTGTTCTAAGAACCCAAGAACTTTACCGATCTTATGAGCCAACAGTCCTGTAAGGCAAATAGTTATCATCTCTATCTTACAGATGAGAAAACTGAGGTTCAGAGAAGCAAAATCCCTTGCCCAAGGATGCTAAGCTAGGGAGTCACAGGACAGGATCCAAAGATACACAACTTTTCCTGGTAGTGATCAGAGTTTAATTATTCCATCCCAGGGGAAGAAACACACTCAAAGCTGGAGGAATGCTCAGAACTCCTGATCATCTTTCTTCAGATTTCCTAAGACTTGGACCCTATTTACCCAGTGCTTCTTTCTTTTTTAATTTAAATTTATATTAAAGGATAAAATTATATAAATTATAGGTGATTATTGAGTACCATGTGATGCTTTGACACACATATTCATTGTGTATTGTTTAAATCAGGATGCACATATTCATCTCCTCAAACATGTGTCATCTGTTTATGGCAAAAATACTCAGAATTCTTTCTTTGTTTTTTGTTTGTTTGTTTGCTTGGTACTGGGGATTGAACTCAGGGGCATTCGACCTCCAAGCTATACCCCCAGCCCTATTTTTTTATTCTTTATTTTGAAACAAGGTCTCACTAAGTTGCGGAGGGCCTCACTAGGTAGCTGAGGCTGGCTGAGAATCTGGATCCTCCAGTCTCAGCCTCCCAAATGCTGGGATTACAAGCGTGTGCCACCACGCCCAGCTTTTTTTTGTCTTTTGGAATATAAAATGCCTTATCATTGTCTATGACTGAATAGTATCCCATTGTGAATATGTGCCACATTTATTTTCTTTATCCATTCATCAGTCGATGAAAAGTTAGGTTGTTTCATTCTCTTGGCTGTTGTGTGTAGTGCTGAATGAACATAGAAGTATAATAATTTTCATACTAATTTCATTTCCTTTGACTCTATACCTGGTAATAGAATTTCTAGATATATACCCAGTAATGGGATTTTAATTTTTGAGTAATCACAATTAAATATTTAATCCATATTGTATTATTTTGTAGATATGAAAAATAAGGGTGTCTATATGTAGAGATTCAATTTTCCCAGCATCATTTATTGAAAAAAATAACCTTTCTCCAATGTGTCTTCTTAGCACATTAGTTGAAAATTAGTTGACTGTGTACAAAAGGTTTACTTCCAGATTCTCTATTCCTTTCCATCAATCATGGTGTCTGTTTTTTTATGCTAGTACCATGCTGTTTTGATTAGTACAGCCTTTCAATACATTTTGAATTAAGGTGGTATAATGCCTCCTGCTTTCTTCTTTTTGCTCAAGATAGCTTTGGCTGTTCAGTGATTTAGTGGTGCCCTATAGTTTTAGAATTGATTTTCTTGTTTTGTGAAGAATGTCAATTGGTATTTTGATGGGCTTGCATTGAATCTGTAGATTGCTTTAGGTGATATGGACATTTAAACAATATTTATTTTCTAATCCATGAGTATGGTATGTCTTTCCATTTGTGTGTGTGTGTTTTGCAGTTTCTTTCATCAATATTTTGTAGTTTTCATTGTAGAGATCTTTCACCTTCTTATTAAATTTATTCCTCGATATTTTTCTAGCAATTATATGTGGTATTACATTCTTGATTTTATTTTAGATAATTCGCTATTGGTATATAACAATGCTGCTTCTATTTTATATTGGTTTTAAATTCTTCAGCATGGCCAAATTTATTCATCAGTCCTATAGTTTTTTTATGAAGTCTTTGAATTTTTCTATGTATAAGATCATATAAGCTCCCAAAAATGACACTTTGACCTTTTTTATTCCAATCTTAATGTGCTTTATTTCTTTTTCTTGCCTGGTTGCTCTGGCTAGGACTTGCAATGCTATGCTTAATAAATAATATAAACACTACACTATGTTAGAAAGTGAGCATCCTAGTCTTGTTCCTGATCGTAAAGAAAAAGCTTTCAGTTCTTTCTCATTCAGTATGATATTAGATGCTGACTTATTATATATGGCCTATAATATGTTGAGGTATGTTCTTTCTATGCCTAACTTGTTCAAAGTTTTTTATCATGAGGGATGCTTGATTTTTATCAAATGCTTTTCTGCATCTATTGAGATGATCGTATGGCTTTTGTCCTTTACTCTCCAGTGCTTTTACTAAATTGGGCATTTGCCATAGCAGAGTAAAGCTATATAGAGAAAAGGGGGAAATAGCCCTGCTTTTTCAGAGATTATAGCATGCTCCAGGTACCTTATATATCCTCACAACACTCTCATCCAACTACTGAGAAAAACTGGGGCTCAGAGACATGAACTGCCTTTCCCAAGGCTATGCAGCAAGAAAGTGGCCAGTATCATTTATTCTTTCATTTTTGTGGCCATACAGCCCTTGTTTTTCACTGTTGTGCTACACCACATCTCTGGTCTTGGTTTTATGTTGGATTTATTTGTGCATTATGTGCTGAGTGTACAGGGCACTGCTCAGGGTACAAGAGCAGCTGTAGTGCTGGGCTTGACACAGGTTAGCCAAGATCCCTGAAGGACACTTGGCTAACCTTGGGCTACCGATAAAGTTACCCATCTCCTGGGGCCAATTATTGCTGCCTCATGTTCCTCCATGTAACTGCATGCAAGGCTGCAATTTTCAAGTTAAGCCTCATATGAGCCCTGCACTCCTCATGAAGTAGACCATTCTTCTTACACAACTCATTCCTCTCCTCCCCCCACCATAAGGAAAATTACAATCATTAATCTCAATGAAGAGAAATATCAGGCTCTGATTTCCTTGCTGTGGGTCTCCATTATTCATACTTTAAGTATTTGGTGGAGTTAAGTTGACAAGTACAGAAATAGTTGCCAGGAAAGGGAAGGGCCAGGATTGATAAGTATGTATTCTTCTGACTTGGAGGCCACAAATGAAATATTTACCCACCTACCTTTCATATTCAAAATATAATGAATAGTAGGTACTATTATTTTCCAAAAATGGAGCTGGTTTCTTACCATGGATCTTTATGGTGATGTACTTTTGCCTACGTGTCCTTCTTCCAAAACCACCATGTCCCACTTTCTCTTCTGGTGAACTACCCAGGTCTTTTAAGGACCAGCTCCAAATGTACTCTGTGATACCTGCACAGTTGATTGTGTAGCTAGTAGAACATCCAAATGTATGTCCTAGGGAAATTTTTCCTAAGTCTGCTGGAATCCTGGTTGGTTCATGATCTTCCCCAGCAATCCAGCACCTCCCTGAAAATAAGAACATGCACATTCTTTTTGTTCTGGAAGTGTTCAGTCCTGGATGGCAGAGTAACCACACTTACAGCCAAAAACATGAGGTATAGTTATCATGATTTAAAAAACAAAGGACCACAAAATGAGATCAGAGAGAAAGATGCCTTTAGATTGAAGGTTTAACTCTACCTGTTTAACAACAATATCTTGCATCCTTGGTTGAGGGACTTTTGAGAAATGTGGTATAACGGAAACATTTACAGTTATTTTATAAGAGTCTGCATAGTGAAAATACAGGGAAAGTCATCCAAGCTGTCTTGGGACAGGTTTGACAATGGCAGGAATTTCCTAAGTGATCCACAGCATTTCAGAAGAGCCAGGATGGCTGTTTCTCAATCAGGGGATACCAGGTCACAACCAACCTTTTTCTATGCCTAAGTTTTCTCCCTCACAAAATTGAAATGGTAATCACATACACACACACACACACACACACACACACACACACACACACACACACTAGAGTTGATGTCAATATATGATACAGTAATGTACGGGGAAAAAATTTACAGATGGCAAAACTGTGGCTCCAGGAAACCAAATTAGTATTCATCAAGAATTCTGTTTGACTGAGACATTGTGTGTTTCCACTTGTAATGTCATATTTAATTCCCTAACATATCTACAGTCAGTTTTCTTTCCTCCCATCTTCCAGAAGTGAAAACGGAACTTTGCTTTTAAAGCAGTTGAACCAGGATGTTCAATCTGGATCTTCTGTTTCTACAGAAGATTTTCCCTGACACTGCAATATTTCCAACAGGATATTTTCATTTCAAGATGCTACTTGGAAATCTGAAGGGTCAAGGACATATAGAAGTAAGATATGTAAGGGAATCAAGTCAAAAGACCACAGTTCAGAGGGAGAACCAGATACACATCCCTGAGAGGCCACAGAACATGAAGGTCAGGTGTGCAATCTCTCGATTCACTTACTAACTGGAGAGCTTCTGAAAACATGGTTTAGCCAGACCAAAGACTGGTCATCTGTACATGAAGAAAGTCAGAGTATCCACCAACAAGGATGTAGAGAAGATGAGTCAGTAACATTTGTCACACGGTGAGTAGTAATACCAGCTATCATTAACAATTCTATCATTTGCTTAGAAAACAAGGAAGACCATGAAAAGGGAAGGGAAAGCCACAGTGCAAAATGGTAGCAAAAGGAAGGGACAGCTATCACAAGCCTGGGTGTCCAAATTATTTGAAGGGGAAAGGGGGAAAGATTGAACAATTCTTAATATGAGTTAATGGTCTAGATTAATCAGAGTCCAGTTCATTTGGTGTGCTGCTTTGATTTGATTTATGGTATTTAGTTTTCTTCGGACTTATGTTCACCATCTGAAATATTTTATTCAATCAGATTTGCTGACAGGAGCAGTGGAGTGTGATTGGGGAGTCCAATGAAGGTGCCAAGAAGGAGCAGTAATAGAAAAAGTTAATATTACACCAGGCACAGTGGTGCATACTTGTAAGCATAGTACTTGGGAGGCTGAGACAAAAGGATTTCAGGTTTAAGGATAGCCTTGGAAACTTGGTGAGGCCCCCAACAACTTAATGAGATGCAATTTTAAAATAAGAAATAAAATTTGGGTAGGTAGAACATCCCTGGATTCAATCCCCAGTACCACAAAAAAATTAACATTAGAAAATACTTTCAAGTTTATATTGCACATTTATACCCAATAGTTCATTTGACCCTCAAAACAATGCATGGAGACAGACCAGAGAAGAAACTTCATACACAGTTTGAGGTACACAGATGGAGAAACTCATACTCCAAGGAATAAGAAAAAAAGAGAATAAAACTGGCAATTATTAGATGGCATAACTTATTTAACAGATCATGTGTAAGCAGCTACCTGAGCTAGGCACCAGAGATAAGGTGCTAACTAAGCTACATTGCCTACACTTAAGGAATCTGTCTTTTTTTGATGTGGAAACAGAAACAGGAGATCAATCAATGCAATGCAAGGTAGGAATTACTTTGATAAAGAGATACATAACACAAATCAAAGTAATCGCAGAGGCTTTGGGAGGAAGACGACAGATGAATGGTTGTAAAGCTTGAGTAAGACTTAATCAGGTGAAGAGCAAAGAGGAGGGAAGAGGCTTTCCAGGCCTTGAACAGAGCATAAGCAAAAGGGATGAGGGCAGTCACCATATGATGTAAAGATGAGAGTGTGCTCAGGTCCCTGGAGTGCAGATGAGAGGCAGAGCAGTGAGAGGGACAACATGACATGGACTGATGAAGGGACTCAAGGTCTTGTCACTTATAGCCCTACAGGTCATCCTAAAGAGGTGAGATGTCGTCCTGTGTGTGATAGAGCACATTAGATCATTCTGGCAGCTATGTGGAGGATGGAAAAGGAGCAAGGGAAAGAATTAAGGCTTAAGGCAGTTAGACAAGTGTGGAGGCTGATGATGCAGTAGTCCAAGAGAGAGCAGATGAAAGTCTGAATTAGACAGTGGCTGCAGAGATGGAGACAAGGAGGATCCAAGGAGGCAGAGTTGGCAGGATTTGAGACTGCCTGGATAATGGTAGAAGGCTCCTCACTTGTCTTAAGATTACCATGATGACTTTCTGACAACCTCACCTGGGAAAGGTACAATTAAATAAAAGATTGAAAATATAATAGGTAGAGATTTCACCCACCGGTTAAAGATGTCAAACACTGCTTACTTTTCAGATTTTAGTATTGAAAAGACCATTGTTGAATGTTTTAAAGCTCCATGTAAAAAAACATATACTCTGATGGAGATATACATTCTCCATAAATTCCTAGTCATTTTTCCCAGACCCAGGCCACATTTTTAAAATATGAGGGAAAAAAACAGGTGAGGGGAGAATGACATTTTATGCCAATCATTTTATAAACAACCTGACTTTGCTGATGGGAAAATAGACCTTGAAAAAGTACAATTCATCAATACAGCAGAGGTCAGACTCCAGTAAATAAAAGAAAATTGCTATAATTGCTGATAAAATGCAGCTTTTGTCATTTCATTTATGCATTTCAATTGCAATTAGATTAACAAGGATTTCAAGGGGGAGAAATTTCCATTGCAAACTACTTTTCAGAATGAACAAGCAAGGAGTTTCAGAAATAGCTCAGAATCTACAAGCAAGGGCCCAGAGGGACAGCCAGGGCCAGGTCTTTTACTTCCATAATCCTCAAGTCCCATCTTGAGTGGAGAGGCACTGGGGGTGAGTGGGGAGGGGAAGGAGTGTAGCAATCTAATTTGGATAAAAACTCTAAGAGGTCTGTAAAGAATTTAAAAGCAGTGAGAAAACCAAAAGTCAGGCTGCTCATTATTATCCCCATGTGCTGACAATTCTAAACAGTATCAATGATAAAATGCTTCTGGGAGCTTGGAGGGGCTTCTGATTCCATCATATTTCCTCCATGGAAAGCCATTGCCTAAGTCACTGGATGTTTACAGCAATGATGGGCTGAGCATTTGATAGATACCTTTCACTCATTTATCCACTCACCAGTTCAGCATACATTTATGCATCACACTCATCATTAAACCTACTAGATAGCTATTTAAATTCTTATTTTATACTGAGAATCATCTATCTCAGAGAAGTGAAGAAACTTGCCCCCCATTCTAAATCATAGGGGGAAAATTCAGAATTTGAATCAAAGGCTATCTTAACTCCATAGCCCATGGTTTTCTCACCTTAGAAGCACCCTGACAGTAGTTGATCTTAAGTACCACCTGTCCTTTCCTTAGAGGAAGATCCCTGCCTCTTAGCGAACAAGATCTACTTGACTCCCCTAGACTTCTTTCAAGATGTTAGCCAGCCAGGTGTGGGGTACACACTTGTAATCCCAGTACTTAAGAAGCCAAGACAGGAGTATGACTGGTTTGAGGCCAGTGAGATCCTGTCTCAAGATAAAAAGGGCTGGAGTATAGCTCAGAGGTAGAGCAACCTCAGGGTTCAATCCCTGGTACCAGAAAAATAAATTAGGTACTAGGCTGGGTTAGAGGTTACTGAGGGTTGTTTAAAATCCCAAATATAAGTAACTTTCTTAAAACCTGACATACAATCCCCTCAAATTAATGTTTTTTATCTCAACACCTATTATGGGAACAAGATATTTTTATGCCAACAGAAGAAGAAAGGCAAGGGAGAAAAACAAGGATAAGATAACAAAGTCATTTTCTCATGTATTAAGATATAAAGACCTGACCCTTTTAAAAATAATGCTAGAGCCATCCTCAGCTACATAGTGAGGCCCTCCACAACTTAGTGAGACCCTGCTTCAAAAATAAAGAATAAAAATAGGGCTGGGGGTGTAGCTCAGAGGTAGAATGCCCCTAGGTTCAATCCCTAGTACCGCCAATAAATAAATAAATAAATAAATAAATAAATAAAATGCTAGAAGTAGGACCTGAAAGGCCCAGAGATATAACTTAGTGATAGAATACTTACCTATCATGCACTAGGCCTTGGGTTCAACCCCCAATACCACACACACACAATGAAAAAAATAAAAATAAAAATGACAAGTCACACAAAGACCAGTAAGGGTCAGGCAGGCAGAAAAGAGCTATTCAAGGAAATATGATAAATTAAACTCCCCACTATTTCCAAAGCATCTACTTTGTGTTAGGGTGTCAGAGAGAAAACACAGCCATGGTTAGGTCAGTTCCAGGCCCTAGAGCTCATGTTACTGTGAAGAATTTTTCATCTCCTTCTATTGTCCAGGATGATGTTCTCATGGGTGTATCTCTAGTTCCACCCACTCCCACACCAAAACGCAAGTTTTTTTATAAGACCACAAAAAATGGTAACAAAAAGTCTTTTAAAAAAATTAACTACCAAAATCAAACATCACAAATACTATAATAATGTACAATTGTTAATAAAGCATCTGTAATACTCTGTAGACTAAGGCATAGAGAAGACAGGCTTAGTGCAATTGCTGGCTCATTGGCTATTTCCTGTTCAGGGAAGCCTTTGTATAGAAGTAATTGAGGATGTATGAAAAAGCATGATCCCCTGGACCAAATTATGTGGGATCCCAGAGGCTAATGGGATTGCTTCCAATCAAAGAGCTAGGACAGGCCTCCCAGAACTGGTGGCCTTTGATATGAGTCTTGCTAAAATTTTGATAGTCATATCTGTCAGAAAAAGGAAAGAGTTTCAGGTAGAAGGAACAAATTTGTCTGGAGGCATGCAGTGAGGAAAATACAGATAGCATTTGAGTTCCAACAATCAGACCTGCAAAACTAGACAGATCTAGGATAGAATTAGGAGTGTGATGGATAAAATCCTAGGATCCTGATTTCCATTGTAGTCAATATTACAGAAATAATTATAACTATTTCTATAAAGCATAAGCTGTTCTTTCCTATAGCCAAAGCAAACTGAAATCCTCCATTTCTTAAATCATTTGTTTGAACTGAAATACAACCAAGAAAATAACATATATATATTTAAGTTATATATATATATTATTGCATAGTAATATATAGTGTATATATACTATCCATATGCTATATATATTTACGATATATATATATTATAATATATAGTACAAATGTGAGAATCTAATCAAAAGAATATACTATAAAATGTCTATCATAAAAGAAGACCATAATGGAGAAATTGAGGAATAAAAAATATGTAAAACATACAAAAAACAAACAAAAAAAATGTCAGAAGTAAGTCCTGCCTTATCAGTAAACATTAAATGTAAATGGATTAAACTGTCAAATTAAAACACAATTTTTTTTAAAGATCCAATTACATGTTGTCCATGAAAGACTCACTTTAGATTAAAAGACACAAATAGGCTGAAATAAAAATAAATGAAAAACATATATATATGCAACCATATTTGGTTTCAATGATGGGTAGAATACCTAAACAAGAGAACTTGAGCAATGTCATAAACTAACCATACCTAAAAGATCTATAGGGAACACTCCACCGAAGAACAAATTCTTCTCAAGTGCACAGGAGTATTCTCCAGGATACACCTTATATTTGACCACAAAACAGGTCAAAATAAATTTTGAAAGATTGAAATCATATAAAGTATCTTCTCTGAGCACAGTTATTCATATTTATACATGGAAACAAGAGAAGTAAATCCAGAACAGTCACAAATATGTAGATATTGCCCGGCGTGGTGGCGCACGCTTGTAATCCCAGCATTCGGGAGGCTGAGACCAGAGGATCTGGGTTCACAGCCAGCCTCAGCTACCTAGCGAGACACTCCACAACTTAGCGAGACTCGGTTTCAAAATAAAGAATAAAAAATAGGGATGGGGGTATAGCTCGGAGGTAGAATGCCCCTGAGTTCAATCCTCAGTACCGCAAAAAAAAAAAAAAGTAGATATTAAAGAACACACTCTTAAACAAGCACTAGGCCAAAGTAGAAATCACAAGAGAAATTAGAAAATACTTTGAAATTAATGAAAATGAAGACACAACACCCAAAATTTATGAAATGTAGTAAAACCAGTACACAGAAGGAAATTTATACCTTAAATGACTATAGTTTAAAAGAAGAGATATCACAAATCAATAAATAAACTTTATACCTTGAGGAATGAGAAAAAAAAAAGCCAACTATATCCAAAGCTAGCAGAAAGAAGGGAATATTAAAATTAAAGCAGAGATAAAATATAAAACAGAAAAACAATATATAAAATGAAACAAAAATAAAACCTAGTAGACATTCAACAAACATTTGTGTAATTTGTGTACTTTACCTGTGATTATATATTGTCATATGTCACTGTGTGGCCTACTCTCTCACAGATTTTTTTTCTGTACTCCATTATGAAGGAAAATATAATTCCTTATTGTGTTAAGTATTGGTGCTATGTTGAATAAATTATGAAGAAAATTAGTTATAAAAAATAGTTCTTTGAAAAGGTCAACAAAGTTGACAAATCATTAGCTGCATGGACTAAGAAAAAGAGAAAACATATTTAATATCAGGAATAAAATTAGGAACTTTTAAACCATTTTATAGAAACAAGGATTATAAAAGAATACTATGAACATCTATATTCTGATAAATTGGATAACCTACATAGAGTAGAAAATTTTCTAGAAACATTAAGCTATCAAAACTGACTTAAGAAGAAATAGAAAATTTGAATAGACCTATAACCAGTAAAGAAGTTTAATCACAAAAACAAAACAAAAAAACTTCAAACAAAAAGATCCCAGGATCAGATGGTTTCACTGGTGATTTCTATCAAATATTTAAAGAAGAATTAATACCAATCTTTCTCAAACTCTTCCAAAAATATGTGAGAGAAGAACATTTCCCAACTCATTCTATGAAATTAGTAATACCTCAGTACCAAAGCCTAGAAAAGACATAATAAGAAAGGACTACTATCCCTTATGAATATAGGTGGAAATCCTACCAAACAGGATATAGCAGCATATTAAAAAGATTACACTCCATGACCAACTATGGTTTATCCTTCAAATTCAAGATCAGTTCAACATATAAAAACAGATTTGAAAAATGCAATAACTTTTCATGACTAAAAGGAAAAACAGGAAAAAGTAGGAAAAGAAAGGAACTTCACTCAATAAAAAGCATCTATGAAAACTCAACAATTAATGTCATATTTAATGGTGAACAACTGTATATCTCTAAGACTGTGCACATTTCACCACTTGTATTTAGCATAGCATTAGAGGTCATAATGGGGGCAATTTGATCATAAAAAGAAATGAAAATGCATCAAGATTAGAAAGGAAGAAGTGAAGGTATTTTTCAGATGGCATTTTATAGAAAATCCTAAGGAATCCACTTTAAAAACTATTATGACTAATAAATGCTTTCAGCAAGGTTCCAGGATATTAGATCATTATAGGGAAATCAATTTCATATCCTAAAAATTTGAAATAAGCTATCAAATTTAAATTAATAAAACAATGTCATTTACAATACAGTCAAAAATAATAAAATGCATAAGAATACATTTAATAAAAGGATATGTACTCTGAAAACTACAAACCATTGTCGAAAAAGTTAAAGAAGATCTAAATAAATGAGAAAACATCCCATATTCATGGATCAGAAAATAATTTTGTTAGGATGGTAATAATCCCCAAATTGACCTAAGGATTCTATACATTCTACATCAAAATCGCAACCAATTAGTTTATGGAAATTAACAATTTGAATCTAAAATTAATATGGAATGGCAAGAGACCAAAAATAAACAAAACTGTCTTGAGAGAAAAAATAGGATTCATACCTCCCAATTCCAAAACTTATTACAAAACAATGGTAATCAAGGCAACATAGCACTGGTACAAGGAGAGACTTATAAATCAGTGGAATACAATTGAGTGTCTAAGAATAAACCATAAGTCCACTGTCAGCTAATTTTCAGAAAGGGTATTAAGACTATTCAATGAGGAAAGACTAATTTCTTCAATAAATCATAGTCAGATGCAAAAAATAGAGAAAACAAGGAGTTTGACCCTCACTTCAGAAAAATAAAAAATTAGCAGTAAATTATGATCTCAGATTTGCTAGTGATTCTTAGATATAATAACAGAAGCTTAAGTGACAAAAGAAAAAAATTATTTGACTTCATAAAAATTAAAAGAATTCTTTTAACGTAACAACAGAAAGATAAATGACTTAATTTATCAAATATGTAAAGAACTCCAGTAAATATTTCTCCAAACAAGATACTAATAGCAAAAAAAAAAAAAAAAAGAGAAGACACTCAATATCACAATATCATTAATCATTCAGGAAATATACATCAAAACCACAATTATATACCACAGCACATCCCCTAGGATGTTTATAACTATTGGGAAATTAACTGGGCACAGTGGCACACATCTGTAATTCCAGTACTTGGGAAGCTAAAACAGGAGGATCACAGGTTTGAGACCAGTGTGTAGTATGTGGGAAAAAAAAAAAAGGACTGGGAATGTAGTTCAGAAGCAGAATGTCCCTTGGTTCAAATCCCTAGTACCACAAAAAAAAAATAGTGGAAAATAAGTTTTAGGGGGGATGTGATAAAATTGGGACTTCATACATTGCTGGTAGGAATATAAAACATATTATAGAAAATGGTTTGTCAGTTTCTCAAGGTGTTTAACATAGTCTTACCATATTATCCATTAATTCCCTTCCTAGGTATATAGTCAAGTGAATAAAAAACAGGTGGTCAAGCAAATGTGTACACAAATTTTCATAGCTACTTGGCTGTTATTCATAACATGTATAATACTACTCAAAATAGCCAAAAAAAGTAGGAGAAGTCTAAATACCCACTGATGAATGGGCAGATAAAATGTAGTCTATCCTTACAATGGAATACATAACATTCATCCATAAAAAGGAATGAAGTACTAATACATGCTGGAACATAGATAAACCTCGAAAACATTATGCTAAGTGAAAGAAGCCAGACACAAAGGATAATGTTGCATGATTCCATTTATGAGATGTCCAGAATAGGCAAATCCACAGAGATAGAAAGCAGATTAGTGGTTGCTAGGAGCTGAAGGGAAGGAAGAATGACTGCTTAATGGATATAGGTTTATTTTTTGTATAATGCAAATGTTCTGAAATTAAATAGTGGGGATGACTGGTAAACATTGCGAACAAACTAAAAGCCACTGGATATCTTTAAAATGGTTAATGTGGTGAGGGGAGAAAATGTGCCAGAGCAGTTAGGAGGATATGATATATACATAAAAAAGGATAAAACATGCCCAAAAAGTAATCAATCAAAATCAGAGAGAGAAGTAAGAGGAAAATAAAATATCTGACTAAACAATTTAAAGTTTATGAATACCTCAAAACATCAAGAACAAAACTGAAAATCAAGGCGTAGAATATTAGTAACTAATAGAGCAGATGGCTGTGCATGTATGTGTGACTGTGTATATACATTTGGCTATGATGAACTCATAAGTAAGTGAAAAACAGCTACAGAAAAGGTACAAAAACAAGAACAGAACAAGAGGTATAAAATACAAGCAGTCCCTGGATTTACAACAAATGTTCAACCTCTTTAACAATTAGAGAAAGAAAAATTAAAACAGGATGAGAATGGTTTTAGTCCATCCAACTGTGTTTTAAACTATCACCACAGTACTGCAATGCCACAATAAGGTAGGTATCTTAGAACGTTGCTTCTATCACTATAAACTGCTACAATCCTAAAAGGAACTTACACAAATCAGGAGTCTGAAACTTCAAAACCCACCTAAGATTGAGGAAGGAAATAACCAAATAATGTCATGCTCATATATGAAAGTATTACTACTATTCTCACTAGCATATACAAGGAGGAAAGAGAAGGGTAGTGGGGCAGGGTGTGGAGGGAAACACTTTGAGAGATGTTTCATACACATATAAATGTATCACTTTGACTTTTACTACAATGTATAATTACATCACACCAATAACATTCTAAAGAAGAAGAAGAAGAAGAAGAAGAAGAAGAAGAAGAAGAAGAAGAAGAATCATCTAAGCAAACATGACTCAAATGCAAGAATTTTTTTCATTGCAGTATTAAAATTTAAATAAAGTATTCATACTCATTGAAAAACAGCTCAAACAATAATAAGTGCAAAAACAAAGAGCAAAACAGTCAACCCAAATCTTACCACCCAGTAATGACCATCTTTAAAATAAGTGGGCAACATTTCAGATTTGATTCTGTAGCTATAGACAGAAAATGGGTGGGTGAGATTGGGAATGTTTGTACAAATGGAAATAAGTTCATAAAATGCCCTTATATAATGTTATAATTAGGAAAAGATTATTCAACTTACTTTATTCAGAAAAAAAGTAAAAATTAAGTTAAACTGGAGGGTTAGTAAACTTCATGCAAACCTCTTTACCATGAGAGATTTCATTTATAAAACAATACCTTTAAAGATTATTGCATTAGTTTTATGGTGCTACTGTAATAAAACACCACAAATTACATGGCTTAGAACAAAGGAAATGTGCCTTACAGTTCTCAGGGTCGGAAATTATGTTGCCAGACTGGCCTTATTCCCCCTTAAAGGGACAGGGGAAGGATCTGGCCCAGGTCTCTCTCTGAACTTCTGATAGCCTTGGGTGTTCCTTACCTTGTAGATCACCATTTTCTTTCTGTGTGCAAGTCTCTGTCCAAATTGTCCCCTTTCTATAAGGACAACAGTAATATTTGTTTAGGATCTACCTGAGCAACCCATTTTAATTTGATCACCTCTGTACAGACCCCATTTCCAAATAGGATCACATTCTGAGACACTGAGGGTTTGAACTCCAATGTATCTATTTAGGAGGACATCATCCAAAAGCAAATATATAAATAAAATGAGAAATCTCCTTTAGGAAAAATACTCTTGAAAATATCTTAAGAATTGTGAGTCATCGCTGGACGGGGTGGCGCATGCTTTTAATCCCAGTACTTGGGAGGCTGAGACAGGAGGATCGCAGGTTTGTGGCCAGCCTCAGCAACTTAGTGAAGACCTTTGCAACTTAGTAAGACCCTCTTTCAAAATAAAAACAAAAAAATAACAGGGCTGGGGATGTAGCTCAGAAGTAGAATGTCCCTGGGTTCAATCCTCAGTACTGGGGAAAAAAAAAAAAAAGAATTGTGAGTCATGTATTTAATTATGTGGTCTTATTTTAAACAATATTGATTAACCCTTTGCCACAAAATATAAGAAAATTATCACTCTTCTAACTTTCCCCTTCCCTGCTTTATTTCTCAACTTTTCAGGTATATTAGTAACTTTATTTTGTCAACACTTGTAACATTTAAATTATACAATTGAAGTAAAAGTCCTGTCGCTACTTTGTCCTGCTTTTATTTTTATAAATCAGACTGGAGGTGTAGCTCAGAGATAGAATGTTCCTGGGTTCAATCCTAGGGGCATTTCTTCACTTGTTTACTTCTTTTAATTTTATTTGTGTTGACTGAATGCTAAACTACAGCCTTTTACCAAGGCATTGTCATTCTAGATTTCCGTGTATTCATCTTATGGTGGCTTTCATCTGCAGCCAATGTTCATTTTAAACAAAGCATTCATAGTTACAATATCTGAGTTTCTAAAAGCTTGAAAATATAGCACTCCTTGGTTGCACTTAAAGGACAATGTATAAGAGACATTTGCTCGAATACATCCATCTTGGGTCACAATTTCCCACATGGATCATGTGGACAGTGATCCAGTCACGCCTGTGAGCATGACTCTAGGCTTTTTACCAAACTCTGCCATTGGTGACTAGAGTTCAATCGGGTAGTCTTCTCTGGAAGGGCTCATGGACGCCAAGTCCTTATACTTCATGTTCAGGTGTTTACTTCTTGTCTGTATTCTTCCATAGTCATTTGGTCAGGTCTGATGATGCTCAGTCATTTGTCATTCCCTCAGAAAGTTTTAGGCATTGCTCAAGTACCTTCTGGCACTGAACATGTTTGTGGAGAAGTCTGGGGTCATCTTGATTTCTTTCCTTGAACTTGGTCTTCTGTTTACATGCCAAAATAATTATTTCTTCATTATTCAAATTTGGTATCCACAGGATAGTCTCTCTTTTTATCATTTTGAATCTTTTATTTTTCTGGAGTGTGGTTGACTTTTTCAATCCTTAGAAAACAGAATGAAGTGTATTTTCCACTCCACAGATTGGCGGCTCTTCAGCAGAAATAAGAATTGTCCTTATTTCTTAACCACTGTGTCCTTCATATGTCTTACCTTTTTCCTAACAACTTTAGTCTCTGTTCTTTCCCTCAGTTCCCATCATTATTATAGCAAACATTTTTTTCAACATCAGCCATATGATTTTCAGCTGTATTGGTTACTTTTGTTTATAATTTATTATTTCTGTAAATAGTATAGTTTTTCCTCAATTTTCTTACTGTTGTGAATTCTCTTTATTAATCTCATTGTGTTGGGCTGTCATCTCATTTCTCATTATAGAGACCCTGTTTCATAGAAATCAGATTCTTATTAAGTTCTATAGTGCAAATACACTGTGGAAGTTTTCTTCTTTTGTTAAGGATATATTTTCTTCTGGGTTATATTTTTCACTTATCTTTTGCAAGCAACACTCCTTCCTTCCTTCCTTCTTTCCTTCCTTCCTTCCTTCCTTTCCTCCCTCCTTCCCTCCCTCCCTCTTTGGTAGGATGGGGACTACAATGTGTTTGGTAGATATCACATGGTGGCTTTATCTTTCTTGTGCTTGACATGGCAGTTCCAAGTAGATGTCCTATGTCCATGCAATATGATGAATTTTTTCTTGACTTCCTTCCCATTATATGTGATATCTGTTCTTCTCTCAGCTACATATTAACAGCTGCACTATTGCTATGCTGGGCCCTTCTTGGTGGTGTTGGGCAGTGCTTTCTGACAAGTTTCACAACATAGACATAATATCGTAAGAAAAGGGTGATCCAGGGAAGACTATCTGATTCGCTTAGGTGCTAAGATCCTGGGGATAGTAAGTAGGGGCTGTGAGGCTTTCCCCGGGACAGCCTGCCTATACCCTCCAAGTATGGGGTCAGCTCATCCCAGTTTGTATTCTCACCTGATGGGGTTGGGCTTAAACAACACCAGCGGGGACAGAAGGTTTACCTAACATTTATGGCTTTGAGATTGTAACTCTTTTCTTATTTGTTGTTACTGATGGTTTGGGGGGAGAGGAGCTGAGCATATTTTCAATGATCTGCTGTTCCTTCAGTCAGGAGCTAGGGGAGAGTGACTATTCAACTGGCTTCATTATGCCATTTATGTAGAAGCTCCATGTGATTACTTACATAAGCGAAAAAGCAAAGAGAATCCAAGTGCTCAAAAACAGAAGATTATAAAAATAAATTATAAGAGATCTTTATAACTAAATACTAAATAGTCATTAAATGTATTTTTAAATTAAATGAGAAAACAAAATTTTCACAATAAACAGCAGATTGAAGTACATGTACAGTATGACCCAGTTGTGTTTTGATTATTCACCTATCTACATACATACATACATACATACATACATACATATAATACATATGTAAATTCCAAACAGAAAACCAGTATACTAATTTTTAAAACCTGAGTGAGCCAGGTGTAGTGGTGCATACTTGTAATCCCAACATTTGGGAGGCTGAGACCAGAGGTTCCAGGTTCATGGCCAGCCTCAGCTACCTAGTGAGGCATTCCACAACTTAGTGAGACCCTGTTTCAAAATAAAAAATGCAAAATAGGGCTGGGGATGTAGCTATGAGGTAGAATGCCCCTGAGTTCAATCCCCAGTACTAAAAAAAAAAAAAAAAAAAAAAAAAAAAAAAAAAAAAAAAAAAAAAAAAAAAAAAAAAAAAAAAAAAACCTGAGTGCAAAACTGAATGGTTGATGGGTATTTTTCTTGGGGGCTACTTATCCTCTTGAAACTTCAGTTTCAGCTAGAGAAAGAAAAATGTCTCTGAATATTTGAAACAGAAGAAATGTATTATGCAGTATCAGTTACACAGGAGCTAGAAGCCAAACAGGAAAGAATGAGGCAACTCAGATATCAACAGCAAGAAACTGAAAACCCTACCTCTAAAATTAAAAGATGACCCTCACCACACAGCCTCTGCCCTCCCACCTTGAGCCAGTGCCTCCCCCAGTCCCACCCAGGGGACACCAGCCAACCAGGGTCAGCCCCTTGCCAAGGAGAAGATGGGTCAGGGGATGAGTCTGACTGCCAGCAGGCCAGGCCCTGCAGTTTCCTCTTCAGTAGAAATCAACCTCAGGTGACTGCTGGGAAAAGAATGACTCTAAAGCCAGGGCCAGGACAGGGGCTCACCCAGAGGAGCCCCCTTCTCCAGAAATGGAAGGATTCCGGGGTGGGGGCGGGGAGCCAAGGGATTGCTCAGATGGTGAGGAAGCCCAGGAGAGGGTGTTATTCTCACCATGTGCAGACTGCCTGCTGACTCTAGGGCATACTTGCAGTCAGCTCCATCTTCCCAAATCTCCATCACCCCTCCCCACCCAGAGGCCACTCCAGGAGGCAGAACGACCATCGCTACCTAACCACATGCACATCCAGAAGCGTCTCAGAGGCTGTGAGAGCGAACCTGTGAATACCCAGCATATGTTGCCAGTCCCCACCCAGCCCGACATCACGATGCCCCTCGTGTGTGGGATTTCTCACTTCTCTGCCTCATCCATTTTTTTCCTCTCATTCCTTACAACTATGGAATGAAGTGTGGGATCATAGCCGCCAAACAGCCTCCTTATTAGCATCAGAACTATAGTCAAAACACATTATGCTTGGCTAATACATTTATTTTTTATGTAATGGAAATGCCATCAAAGCATAGTTAATCAGAATTGAATTAAATCATAATTGGAGCTCTTGTGCACAAGGGAGAGAAATTATTCTTTATTGTTACAGACTGAACATGCGCCAATTGTAATTTACTTTTTTAAGTAAATGGCCCTTGTTGTTAGAGGGGTGTGTCCTGATGACGCAGGCTGTCAGCCTAGTCAATGCCGGGACTGTATGTCCATGGATCCACCTTCCTGGCCACTATGGGGAAAATATACAGACCCAGAGTGAGACCTTGCCCGGCTAGATGGTCTCTTGAAGCCCTCTTGGAGAGCAGCATGCTGACACGCACACATAGAGACTCTGGGAGGCAAATGTGATGGCATTAACAGGTCACTGGTTGCTCTCTGGGACATCCATAGTAGAGAAGAGCTTAACCCCAGGGCTAGGTGTTCTACTGTGACCTGACCACTGTTCTAGTGGCTCCTAACTGGATACTCAACAGAAGTACAGGGAAAAGCCTTTGGAAAACACAGCTACATGCCTGGCTCCCACACAGAGCCTTCCTATCAAGTTCTCTAGGATGGTGCACAGGATTCTTTGGAAGCTTCCTAGGTCCTATGCACAGTCAGGTTTGAGGACTAATCCACTATCTCTCAGTGCTCCTCATGGCAAAGAACAACCACATCTATGGGGGTCTCCAACTGACCCTCATTAAAATGGACTGAGCTCATTGCTTACTTTCACATAAGTAAGATCTCAATCCAAGGTGAAGCAGATGTGCCCACATACATACATACACCCAAAGTAGCTACCATCTCCCAACTGTATGTCTTATTCACTTATTCCTCAGTGTCTGCAGGAAGCTGCTGGAATCCACCTGGGGATGGGGGGAATTCTTCCTCTTCCCTGACAACCATTTGGGGCTGTTTTTCTCCTCCTCCTCCTCCACAGTACGTGTAAAGCAAGTAAGAATCTTTGGCATCACCCTTTAAGGAGGCTAGGAATCACATACTGGCTGATGAGTCTGAACTTATCAGTTGCCATGGTTGGCAATGATTCATGAATGGTCCCAAGCAAATGCTCACTCCACCCTGCTGTAGGCCTAACGAGGTCCTGTCTAGGGCCTAGGCCACGCACAGGAAGGCAAGAGACAAGAGCTTGGTTCTCCTGGGGCCTTTGAGGGACTTCAAGCTTTTTAACTACTCTGTCCAGAATGGGTGCAGAATACCATCGCTTTCAGTTATCACTCCCTAAGCTTATACTGTGAGTCACAATTCACATGTTTGAATCTCACCCTCAGGCATAGACATTATTATTTCCAATTAACAGATGTGGAGAGGGAAACTCCAAGAAGTTAGGGAACTTGCTCAACCCACATCATGGCATGCAGAATCATGGCAGGAATTGAGCTGACAATGACATGCTCCTTCTGTCTTGCTGCTCGGTATTCCTCCATAGCTGTGCGTCACTAAGGATAGGATGCATTTTGATAAGTATATTGTTAGGCAATTCTGCTGTTGTATGAACATCATAGGATGTATTTACACAAATATGGCTATGCTATCAGTAGATACAATCTTACAGAACCACCATTGTATGTGTGGTTGATTATTGATCAAAACATCATTTTGCAGTGCACAACATGTGCATCTAGACCAAAAGAGCAGGAAACACAGTGGAGGGTGGAGGAAGAAGACACATCTCAGAAAGGGACATCTGGTACCCACACCCTGAACAGCAGTCACCTACTGTGGGACTTTGACAAGGCTACATCAGTTGAGTAGGAACTTGTCCTTGGGAGAAAGGATAGGAATTCAAGAAAAAACATGGGTTTAGAGTCACACAGCTCTGGGATCATTCATATTCTAGTTTCCACATTTCCTAGCTGAGTATTCTTAGGTAACTAAAAATATTGGAGCTGACTGCCTATGTGTAAAAATGGGAATAATAATGCTTTGCTAATGAGCTCTGTAAGGAATAGACACAATGTATATGAGTACATAGCATGGTATCTGGCATGTAGCAGGTATTCAATAAGAAATTGCTGGCATTAGTAACATAGTAGTAGTAGTAGTAACAGTAGTAAAATACCTAACATGTGCCTGGAAAATAGTATATGCTCCACTAATGTTATTTCTTAAATGCCTCCTCCTAGACTCAGTCCTGCAGGCTTTCTGCAATCAAAGTGTCTAAAAACCTGGGTTCTAGGACTAAGTAGCAGATCCTCTTACTTGAGCTGTTACCTTAGGAATCATCATGCTACCTCTCTGGATTCCAGTTTTTCTGTCTCCAAACTTAAAATCTCAAACTATGTCTTTGATGTTGCAGTCCTCCCCTCCTCCCCACCCCCAGCACATCATAGAGTGTTAGTTTGCATGCACTGAATGGTGTAAAGAGGGGACTTGTGTCCCATGTCATTGTTTCCAGAACCCAACAGGCAAGAATTATTTCTGCAGACTGCTAAGGTCAACAGGACTTGGCAGGACTGCCCTGTGACAATTATGTCAGGCTCTAACTTTCCACCCTGGGTTCCAACCACTGAGAGAGGTGGCCTGACAGTAAACTTGGTCAAAATAAGTCTGAAACACCCCCTTCAAAAAATAAACCAGCACTGGAGCACTTGAGGCATGGCAGTTGGTTGAGAGGCAGACAGGGAGACACACACACACACACACACACACACACACACACACACACACACACAGAGGAAAAAAAAGGGCGGGGACTTTTAAACATATATATTAAAAGCATTTCAGCTGGCAAATGGATTTCTTAAGTCCAGAGGGATTCTTAATGCTTGATGATGGAGACTCAATTCCTTGAGCTCTGTTTTCAGTGGCCTTGTTTTAAGCACAGCTCTCCAGTATTATAATTTTTTTTAACCTAACAGAAAGGAAAAGCAGGCCCATTTTCCTCAACCCATTTAAAAATAGTAACACCAGCTCCTCAGTCAACCTGGGCCCTGCTGACACATCTGGCTACTGTCTTCCCTCCTCCTTGTGTTAACCCATATGTTCCCATCTCACTGGTCAGCACTTCTCTCCCCCTCCCCCATGCCCACCCCTCACCCCTTCTCCTCTCTGGCCCAAGTTATCACACTTTCTACCATGAGGGCTTTCTGCGGACCCCTCCTGGGGAGCTCCCATTTGCAGTCCCTCACCCTCTCACTCCACACTACCCTGGGTGCAGATAAAAGTTGAGGCTGATGTTCAAGGGGAGCTTTGAATGTCTTTTTGCTTTATGGGAGCAGCTTGTTGCTTTGCCAGGATGATTTATTGGGGTAATAAAGAATGCAGGGGTCAAAGAAGAAGGTGGGAGGGTTCCAGAGGGGAGTTTGAGTAAGGATCATGAGGGCCATGCAGAGACCAGTGAGAAAACAGGTAGGAGAAGGAAGAGGGAATGGCAGGGAGGGAAAAAAAATCTGCCCCACTTAGAATGTTAACAGGGCTAGCCCCTTGGGCATTATGTAATTTATTGAATTGATTTATATGCTGCCTCACTCTAGAAAGGATTTGAGGGAAGTTACTCAAAAGGAGGACATTTGCAATAAACTTGGTAAAAATAATAAGAAAAGGGGCCAAGAAAGAGAAAAAAAATAGTTTACTTAATTGAAATAGGAGAAAACAAATATATATATAAAACCTGGTACCTGGGCTTCCAGGCTGCCAAAGCAAAAGGGGGAATTTGATGGTTTGGGGTATTAAAGCTCCTTATCACAGCAGGAGAGCAAATGGTCATTCCTTGGAAAAAGAATATAGGCCATTCTTGTATGCAAGTCAGACAAATTCCTTATGAGTAAAATACTCCATACAAATTAGAAAATTGTGTGCAAGCATGGGAAAATAATGCAAGAGGCTGCTCCCAGGGAGTTTTAGCAACAGCCAAAGCCCTGCCCCACCAGGTACCCCAAGGAGGACACTTGGGGACCCTATGGCAGCAGAGCAGGCAGGGTGCACTTTAATCACAGCCAGTATCAAAAACTATGCTTTCACTCAAAAACAGTCTACATTCTAAATTTAGTTTAGATAACATGGAGCTAGGAAAGCAAACATCTTCTGATGTTGCTTATGCATGTGCCTAATCAAAGTTCAAAAGTTTTATTTCTACACCAGCAACATCATGCTACATATATGCTGTGGCTTTGTTCATCTCCTGGCATACCACTGACAGCACTGTTCCCCCCCACTCCAGCTTGAGAAACACTGAATGAAAGGTCTAATTATTTATCTCTAAGCCTTATGTATTACATATTCTGGATCCCAGGAGGTGGAGCATAGCCCAGGAGCAGAGGGTGATGTGAGCTGCAGGAAGATTAAATCTTCTCCACACCCAATCCAGTGGTCTCCTTGTCTGTCCCCATTGTCCCCATTTTACAAATGGGACAATGGAAGTTTGGAGAAAGTGAATCACTTGGGAAGCAAGATGGTGCCAGAAGTGAGGCTGGCACCTGAACAACAGCCCTAGTCACAAGGTAAAAAATATTGCCATCATTTGGGGACCCAAGCTCTGTCCACCTTGTGGCCCTACCCTCCTTCAAGTACTCTAGCAGGAAGTGACCAAGATCCCAAGGGAAAGATTTCTAGGAGCCAGACAGGAAATAGTACATACTCCATCGACTCACATTTCATTAACCAGATTCAGTGTGGGGCACCCCTCACTGCAAAGAAACCTGGGAAATGAGAATAGCTGGGACATTGGTGAGCTCTAGCAGTTCTATGCTATACATCTCTCCTTATCCCAGCCCTCTCCTTTCCCTCCTAGTAATTCAGTGGGCCCCTATGTCTCTGGCATCTGCCTGCCATGCAGATTTCCTGAAAGGGTCAGATGCGAGGCTGGTGGCAATTAAGCCAAGGCCCTGAACAATGGAGGGTCCCCACGTCCTTCAACTCCATGTTGCCTGTTGAACAGTTCTGGAGATTTATCATATTTTGCATTCTCATGAATCTTGGTGCAGTGTGCTCACATCAGTTTGCCATCATTAATAACACAAACACAACCCCGGGAGGCAGGCATGTGTGAGTGATGAAGGTGCAGACAGAGGTTAAGCACCTTCCCAAGCAGCCTTGTCAGAGTGTGTAAACCAAAGAGAGACTTTTCCATCTTTATAGCTATTAGTTCTCATTCTTGCTGGAGGAGAAAGCTGACTGTAGCACCAAGGGAGATGATAAAATAGGGGGCTTCCAAAACAGGACTCTACCAGGAGCCAGCTGTCCCTCCATCCACCCTTTAGGAACTGAAACCAAGCTCTCATACTGGCTGCAATCTTGTGTAAGTTTTGTAGCCCCTGTGAACTTTCTAGTACACCTAAGTTTTCTTATCTCTAAAATGGGGAGTCATAATTGCCTACTTATGGAGACTTTGCGAGGATTCAGTGAGATGTTCTATGAACACCTTTACAGCTGGAATATGCCAACTGCCCAAAAAGTATTGGCTGGCAGTGATGATGATCAGCATGATTATTAGCATATCCAAGCTCCTTGCCTAATCTGAATGCTTCTGATTTAGTATATCTTTGAGAAAAAAGAAAGGCTTCCTACGCTGCTCTTATAACATCCACAGTGCCCAATATAGAGACTATACAAACACTTGATGGTCTACTGAAGTCATACGCAAAGCTCAGTGCAGCCTGAAAGTCCACACATTAGTCTGAGATAGGTTAAGAACTTGGCTTTAATTTATTACTTTCTAAAATGTCTTCAGATACAAATCTCCTCTCATTCATACCAAAATCAGGATTGGCCAACTATATACTTGATGATGAGATCTTGCATAAGTTACTTCCCTCTCTACACCTCAGTTTCTTCATCTACCAATTTGAGTGATAATCGTTCTTACTTCCTAGGATTGTTGTAAGGATTAAATAAAAAATTCATGTTACATGCTGGGCACCATCCATGGCATCTAGACTGTTCACTGTTTATAGTAAGACCAATTACAACTCCTCTGTGCTGGTTGCACTAGGGCTCCCAAATAATAAGCACCTGGGTGAAACTGACGTTAAAGTGTGAGGGCATTCATGACTATAAATGGACCAAGCTGACACCTGCCTAGCCATAGCTCACAAAGATCAGGGTCCACATTCATGGCAATTCTGTCCTCCCCCGTCAGCGTGTAAAACAGACACTTGCTGTTGATCATGGAGACAAAAATTGGCTGAAGGACCAATGAATGACGACTAATAGCAAGACACTCAGTATTTAATGAAACTATGCTATGACACCTTTATGTCTGGAATATAACCAAATGCCTAAGAGATGGTAGATGGCCATGATGATGATAAGGAGGAGGACACCTTAATATTATCTTTGAGGGAGAAAAGGCATCCTCTACTGCTGTTATAACACCCACAGTGCCTAGCACAGCCTGGGCCATTTATAGAGACTGTATAAATATTTGGTGGTGGTGGTAATGGTGGTGATGATGTTGATGATTAGCAGCTCCAAGTACTTTGCCCATTTCAAATTCTTCTGTTTCTCTATATATTTTAAGAAAGAACCCTGAACTATGCTAAGCACTATGCAAATATAATCTAATTTATTTTCACCCTCATAACCCTGCAACAAATTATCATCTCCATTTTATAGATGAAGAAATTGGAGTGCAGAGAGCTCAAACTGCTTGCTAAAGGTCACACAACCATAAGTGGTAGAGTCTGTGCCTACAAAGCTCTGACTCGTCACCACCAGGCTGCACTGCCCCACCCCAAGGCAAGTGGGCTTCATTCCCTAATGGCTGCCCAAGGGATATGGCCCTTAGAATCTGAAAATTGTTCCAAATAGCTGGGGACTGGTGAATCCAATCCCTGCTCCAAACCTTGCTTTCTCTATAGCCTCAGGCCAATAGTTTAATCACCTCATGTTTCCGTTTCTCCCTCTATAAGCAAAAACTTATACTTACCTACACACATGGGTACTGGGAAGATTAATCGGATGCTCCAGAAGTGCTTTTAAGATGAAAAATATGGATTATTTGCATTACTATTTTAATAGCCTTGGACTTTGTTATCCCCAGTTTATGTGGAGGCGAAGAGCAGCAGGGAGAGAGATTGGTGGAATTCATCTTCTCCAGTCTCATCCTCTGAACCAAACAGGGAAAACACAGACACATGACTCAAGGTTTGGCGCTGCCTGGGTGTGCCATGGCCCTGTGCCCACAGCTACCTGAGAAGCTGGCATACAGAGAACTATAGAACAGGCATTTACCACCATGACCAGAATGTGAGCATTCCAAGGACAGGAGCCTGGTCTGTCTCCACCAACATACCCCCAGTGGTGCTCAATAAATGTATGTTGAATGAGTGAGTGAACCAGGAAATGTCAGAGTAGATCGAACACACAAGGAGCCTTTGCCAGAAAGGAGACATGGACATCTCAGCACCTGCCATGGTCAAGATGTGCTCTGTGCTGGGATAGAAACAGAATCTGACAGTCCCCACCCTCAGAGAGTTCACAGCCTAAGAGAAGGATCTTCAGGTTCACCAGTAGATATGGCACGTGGGTCTGGGCTCTGTGAGACAACCATGGAGTGTCATAGTAGTGATTACTTTCACCTGAAAGGTCAGGGCAGTAGCATACTGGCTGGATCTCATAAAAGAACAGTCTCCAGGGGATAGGTAGGGAAGTTTTCGCCACAGAATGGAAACTCCATGAGGGCAGGGGTCTTGTGTGTTTCCTTCTTTACTGCATGTGAAGCCTTCCCTTGATCCCAGGTACATAAAAGTCCTATGAATGTGAGTGAGTGGCCAAATGAGTATGCACGTGTGTGTGTGTGTGTGTGTGTGTGTGTGTGTGTGTGTGTGTGTGTGTGTGTGTGTACACTGGATGTGCATTACAGACAAGCTGACCAGCAGAACCCAAACTGTAAACTTATGGAGATGGTCAAGTAGTACTTTGTGGTTCAATGAGGCAGAAACTGTTCTTCACTGAGGAAGGGAAGCAAAAAAGCAAGGGATGGAACTGTTAAAATGGGAGGGATTCAGAAGAGCCTTGAATGCCACATTTACATGTAGGGATTTGGAATGTTCCTGTACTGTCCTTGCATATTTAATTTAACATTTGGAGCCAAGATTTTTCTTTTCTCCTAAGGCTCTCTTTCCTCTGCCAGGCCTGAGGGCATGCTCATAAAATGTAAAATCTGTTTAAATAATTAAACATGTGGCCAAGAGCAGTGGTCAGGGTGGAGGACGTCAGCCCATGACACCGTAAATCACTGTCGTCGTGGCTAGGACTTGGCACAGCGCAGCAATTCTGGGGATGAGCATGCGCAGTCACCCAGCCTTGCAGCAGAAGTGCAGAGTCAGCACTGCACACTTGGTTTGGGATGAATTATGGAGCAGAGGTGGGGACTCTCCCTGCTGCCAGACCGCTGACGTCAGCGTGAGGCCTCGACACCCCCTCATAACCCTCCTCAGCTTGAGGTTAGCCTGTCTAAGCCCAGCAGGGCTGGCTCCACTCAGGGAAAGGTCCTCTGATTCCAGCTGGGCCCTGGCTCTCCTGCATTTGAGGAGTGGAGCCCCAAAGCTCTGAATCAGGAGACTTAGGAGAGGAAGGGCCCCTCTACTGTAAGGCCACCAGGGACGGGTCTGTGCTCCCTGTCTTGCCTAATACTCTCCTGCACTCCCTGGCTTGGAACTGAGCATCTACTGTGTGTACAGCTCTTCACCTGTGTTATTCCAAAGAGTGGCAACAGTTGGATACCCTAGTCCTAGACACCATATCTGAAAGCCTACTCTATGGCTCAAGAGCTGGGAGAATTTGGGAAAGTATTTAACCTCTTGGCCCCACAGGTATCCATTCTTTAAAATGGGATAAATAATAAGGTGGTGGTAAGCATTTAATGAGGATTACATACATGTCAATCACTTGGGGTGCTGCCAGGTTCTGATGACCATCCAATTAGTAAATACTCACTGAACATCTGCCTACATGCCAAGCTTTGGGGCACATGATTTATTTATAATTTCATTCATTCATTCATTCATTCATTCATTCAACAAGTATTAAGAGCACTTGCTTACATGTCAAACACCGTGTGAGGTATTTCCTTTGTGCTATCATGTTAATTCATTCTAGGCAAGCAATCTACCACCAAAACATCCCTAGACCTTCATCAATTCATTCTGGAAGCATTAATTGAGCTTGTGTTCTATGCCAGGTGAGAGCCAGGGATTTACATAGCACATCATTTCCTTAATACTCCTTGTATTTGGTTCTCAGGGCTGTGATAACAAAGTGCCACAAACTAGGTGGCTGAAACAATAGAAATGTATTGTCACATGGATCTGTGGGCTGTAATTCCATGATTAAGGGATCATCAGGGTTGGTTTCTTCTGAGGGTTGTAAGGAAGAATCTATCCTATGCCTGTCTCTGAGCTTCTGGTGGCTTGCTGGCCATCTTTGGCATTCTTTGGGTTGTAGATGTATCGCCCTGATCTCTGACTTCATTTCCATGTGGTGGTCTCTGTGTGTGTCTCTCTGTTTAAATTTGTCCTTTTTATATGGAACCAGATACATTGAATTAGGTTCCACTCTGTTGACCTCATTTTAACTCAATCACCTTTATAAAGACCATAGCTCCAAATAAGGTCATATTCCGTGGCACTAAGTTTTAAGACTCCAATATTTCCTGTTAGGGAGGACACAATTCGAACCTTAGCACTCCCAAACAATAGTCTCCTCTGCTAAGTATTCTACATGCACCATCTCATTCATTCAACAAACATGTGTCTGGTGGGATCCACACCAGTGTCATCTCGTCTCCTCCTTGAATGTCCTCAGCTCCATCATGGGCACTTGACAGATAGCACCACCACCCAATGAGGTGGACATTCCTAGACACAGTTTATAGTCAAGGAGCCTGTGTCTTAGGAATTGAGACCTACTGCAAACTCTGCAGCCCTCCCAAGGTTCCTGCCACCTCCAGAATTCAGCAGTCTTTGCTTCTTCCTGGGTATATAGGGAAAAACCATTTTGCTTATCCTAGGTCCATGAGCTATAGAGTTAATCTGCTGCTTGTACTTCAGGGTAACTCAGACAGACAATTTAAAAAGCCCACCATCAGATAAGGGACAACAGTCCCATCAGTTGTTTGGTAGAGACAAAAACAGCCTCTCACTGCTGAGCTGAGGGGGCATAGCCCGTCTCCAGCACACAGAGAGAGTGGAGAATCACTGGTTCCAGCAGAGGCTTGAGAATAAAGTCAGAAGAGGAAAGAACAGAAAAGTTCACCCTTAATGAGAAATGACCTTCATAACTCCCTGGTCTCCCCAGAGTTTCCTTTGTAGCATATTACATTTTTCTGTATCTAATTCCAATACATCTATCTTATCACTAGTGTGGAAATATTAATAAAGATACTTTTGTTTAGGTCCTTCATTTTAATACAGCATAAGATATATATACATACATACACACTATATTAAAATAACTTTCTGTTCTTCCTCCTCATTTATGTTCTTTTGTTTGGTTTTGCAGGGTCCTTGGTGTAATATCCCATTCAATAAGGTCAACACCCTTGGTCCTTGGCCCCCACAGACACCCTGTTACGCATGCGCCTCATTTCACAGGTCTTTTAACTGCTGCCGGGCCTGGCTGGTGGCCTCTCCACATCATTCCTCACCCTGCACTGGCCACAAGGCTCAGTTCCCTGCTCTGGTTCCTTGAGAATAGTTCACAGTTCATCCCATCCACTCCCAGCCCATTCTTTTTGACCTTTGAGGTGCACCTTGTTCCAGGCAAGCTGTACCTGTTGGCTGAGGACCTTTGGTTTCATGCTATCTTTGGCTCAATTTTGTTCCATCTGGGAGCTTAGCTTTGGCCTCAGCCTTTCCTCTGTGTGTAGCTGGGACATCCACACATCCTGGAACTAGAATACTGGGTCCACCCCACCCCAACTCCCGCCTCAGGCAGATATATCTCCTGCCTTTCTGAGATGGTGCCCTCATTCCCCAAAGTGGAACTGGCAGTGGCTGAGCCATGGTGTAGCTATTACAACTAATTAGAGGAAATTCCTACAAATACACAGGAATGGTAGATTTGGTTACTGCTGTGGGACAATAGAGATTCTGTGAAAACTATCCTTTATCAACTTTCGTCCCTCATTTTATCTTTCTTGAGAAAAGGTACATCCATCACCTGACTTGACACCACAGTCCAAAGAGAGGCTGGAGCAGGTGTCCTCACCCCACTCCACAGGAAAGGAGACAGGCTTCCCAGACTGCATGAAGCCAGAAGTGAGGGAGCAGCAGCTGGACAGGGAGGGGGTGGCCAGGGCGAACCAAAGACATCCCTGACTCTCTGCCGGGGCCTGGCTTCCCTCCCAGGGTTTCTGCATGCTGATTTGATATGCTTTGTGGTCACACAAGTTTTAGTTCATAATTCAGTTTCTCCTACTAACAATGCTAATGAAAATTTGGATACAACATACTTAGAAAATGTGAAACTTCTCTTAAGACACTTAAATCAACACACCTCCCTCCAGCATTTTCTGGGCTCTGCCCTCCCTGTCCTGCAGGCACCCCAGAGCTCATGGGGAGCATGCCTCCTGCCCCAGACTTTTGTACCCCTTTACTCCTCCTCCTCAGAACTTCTGAGATGTCTGACTAGCACCCTCACCTCCTTTTGGCTATCATTGGAAGCTCCCAGTCTCAGATTGACCTTCTCCAGCACCCCATTTAAAAATGAGATTCTTCCTGTAGTCCCAGTACTTGGGAGGCTGAGACAGAAGGACCACAGGTTCGCAGCCAGCCTCAGCAACTTAGTGAGGCTGTCAGCAGCTTAGCAAAACCCTGTTTACAAATAATAAAATAGAGCTAGGGGTGTAGTTCAGAGGTAGAATGCCCATGGGTTCAATCCTTAGCAGCACGCACACACACACACACACACACACACACACACACACACACACACAGAAAAAAGAAAAAAAAACTAAAGTGAGATTCTTTCCCACTCCAACCCTGCCTGTCTCCCTTTACCTTTGAAAATGCTAAATAGAGTTTTACAATTGTATTAAGTATCTCCTTTCTTCAACAACAATGTAAATTCCAAGAGGGCCTAACTTGTGTCTGGTTTGTTCACTATTATGTGCCTAGAGTCTGAAACAAGACCAGGAGTTTAGTAGTTGCTCAATAAATATTTGTTAAGTAAATAAATGAAATGATGAAAGAAAGAAAGAGAAAGAATCTATACCATAACCAACAATGACCAATTTTTACATAGCATACTCTGGCAACACAGACAGGGGAACAACTGCTTGGCAGGGGAAATTGAAGAGATGGGACATGATTTTGGTTCTTTGGTGCCAGGAGCACTGGGGAGAAAGATGGGGCTCCTGGACCTTTCAGGAAATAGCATGGGTAGTATCTCAGTGTCAAGAAACAGATGATAGAATTTGGCAGCAGTGAATACTTTCAGGATGCCAGAGAAGCACTTCCAGTGTATATTTTACACACAGTGAGATGCCCCTTGACATAAGGAGTCTTGCTCTGTTTAGAGCAAGCCAGGCTAGAGATCCACAAGTAAAAGAAAAAAAGCCCCCAAACCAGGTATGGTGACACAAGCCTGTAATCCCAGTACTTGGAAGGCTGAGACAAGAGGATTGCAGGTTCAAGGCCAGTCTCAGCAACTTAGCCAGGCATCTTCCTCCTAGGGTTGAGGGGACTAAATGAGGTAATGCAATGAAAGCACAGACAGGGGAGCCTGGCATGGAGGCAGCACCATGTGAGTGTCAGTGGCTATCCACCCTGTGCTGGAGGCAGCCTGCTGGTGATTCAAGAGAAAGCTTTTATATCAGAAATCAGTATGACAGAGACTCTGAGAAGACCCACCACAAATGCACATGCTGAAGCTCATGCTGTATTTTTCTCATACTAATCTCCCCATGGACTACTGGCTCTCCGCCAAGCAAAAATGTGAAGACCTATGTCCTGGAGCCATGCCTTTGGGAACTATTATATTCCACCACTGTGGTGGCTAGTGGGGTAGGGGAGGACACTGCACATGGGGCTGGGGTGAGAACCAGAAGCTCAAGCTGTTGGTATTCTGGCCTGGGAAGATCCAAGAAGGGGTGTAAGGAGAGAAGTGCCCCCCTTAAAATTCACATCGGAGGGTGCTGCCCTCTAGGCACCCCCTGTGGATCGGGGATATCACCTGGCTCTGTGTCAGTGAGACCAGAGAGCAGGCTGTGATGGTGGTCCTGCCCAGGAGCAGGCTGAAGTTAGGGTGGTGGCGGAGGGCTAGAGAGGGAGGAGTGAGAGGAGGTCCAAGGAATTCACTAGAGAGAGGAACTCAGCTCAGGACCAAGGGGGTTAAGGACTCATCAATTAGAGGCACAGACAGAGATCTGTTCAGGAAAATAGAGACACATATGAGGGAGAATGTGGGATATATCAAGAGTGAAAAGTCTAGGGTCTAATGTTTACAGAGGATAGTAGCAAGGGAGCAGAATCCAAGGTGGGTCAGGGGAAGAGTTGCACAGTTAGTGCGGGTTTACCTTGAGCCTGAATTTCTCTCTAGCAGCATGTTAGTTTTTGCAGACAAGGACTCACACCAAGGACATGGGTCAAGATCCCAGCCTGGGTTGTTCTTGAGTCTCTTGTTTTGGATTCCAGTGGTTCATGGTTGCTTTTCTTTTGAAATTCAGTTTATCTTCTCTCTTTACCCCCAAATCCCTGTCAGATACATATGAGAATTCTTTAGAAGACAGAATAGGCAAGGATGAAGCAAAGTAGGTATGGATGAGAGACATAGCCCCAGCACCAGACTACAAAAGCCACCAATTTCAGTAGAAACATTCATAAAGAAAAGGCCCTTGGGTGTGGCAGGGTGATGCCACTGAGCAAAGGCAAGTCACCCTAGGTGCTGGCCAGGAGATGTTGCTCAGAATGGCTTGGAGGTGCCTTCTCTCATAATTTGTCTCAGGACACCCTGGAAACCTGGAAGGAAAAGAGAGCCGGATCCAACCATGGGGTTGAAGCTCTTTCCCTTTCTCTTCCAATTAGCCTTTCTAACAAATTGCACAGACACACACACACACACACACACACACACACACACAGTTTCATCACCTTACATCTGTGCCCTATGCTCACACTCCCAAGGACACAGCACACAGGAAGCTCCCAGCCTGCCTGGGAGAAAGACCTGGGACCACACAGGGCACAGCCCTGAGTTCAAGGCTACCTCCTGCCCTTCCTGGCTGTGTGCCCCCAAGAGTTCCACTCATTGCTCTGGGACTCAGTTTCCCCATCTGAAAAATGAGACTGCCAATGCCCTGCTGAGTTGTCATGAGGCTTAGCTAGGGTGCCTGTCATAGACTGACAGCTGGGTGACAGAAGTCCTACCATTAGCAGGTAACATTTACTGAGGACTTCCTGTGAGTTGAGCACAATTACAAGTGCCTTCCATGCTCCCTCTCACCAAGTTGTCAGCCACCTTACAGAAGGGAAACTGGGACCCAGAGAGGATAGGTATCTTATTCAATGTAACATAAGCAATGAGAGGTGGGGACTTAAATGGAAGCCTTCATCACTCTGCTGAACTCTTAGGAAATTAACAACCAAGACTACCTTGAAAATAATCATAAGGAGGTTGTTCATGCTTTTGAGGCCCAGTCTCCTCATCTATAAACTGGAAACCAAATGAGAGCTGAGTCCCCTGGTGCTCAGACTTGCCCTTGAGTTAAACACCAGCTTAAACAGCCAGTCCAGGCACAGGTGAAGGTTGTTCTCACAGCCCACCTGGGCTTCCAGTGGAGGGACAGCTGCCACCATAAGCAATGCCTGGATGTCCTGCCAGGCAGCGAGAGTGACTGCAAGGGTTAGGGTTGAAAGTCGCAGGTAGGTCCCTTAGAGTCCAGCCCTGAGGCAGGCAGGCTGTCTTCCAGCTTGGCGTTTCCTCTTGGCACCTCTGTGGCCAAGCACTAAAAATAACTTGCACTGTCTCTGCAGCCAGCACAGCTCCCTCTGAGGATCGGTGCCCTTTGTGGACCGTGATCATCTGCTTCCTTCTGACTGCTGTTGGCAATTAAAGCACTAGATTATCTCATGATGGCAGAGGCTGTTCCAGAGCCCAGTTTGGGCTGTGAGGCAGCAGGAGGTCCTTGAACCAACCTCCCAGCTGAGAGGTGTCCAGGTCGGCTGCGGAGGAGTGGCCAGGATCTTGCCTGTGGGGAACTGGAGTGGAAGTGGGGGAGTGGGGTGGAGAAATCAGGTCACAAGAAGACTGCTGCAGCCAGGAGGGAGAAAATTAAGAAAGGCCCTAATGCTTTCTTTCAAACCTGGAACAGTCTTGAGCCAGAACAAAGGTGGAAGTTCAGAGGCAGAAGAATATTAATTTGCACAGCTATAACCAACAGCCTGCTGTCGTTGGCAGGCCATACCCCACGAATGAGCCTCAGCTTTGATCACTAGACTCTGACTGTGTGCCCAGTTTAGTGTTAGGAGTGCTCTGTTCTCTCATTTAGTCCTCACCACGGGCTCTAGGCAAGTCTTATTCCCCCATGTTGCTGAAAGCCAGGGACGTAATGGTCATATGTTCAGATAAAAAGAGCCGGTAAGTAGTAGAACAGGACTTGAACACTGATCCAAGTAAAAGTCTATGCTGTTCGCATTCCACCTTTGAGTTAGCTAATAACAACCTCCATTGATTGATTGGTTATTATGCCAGGCATTGCGCTAAATGGTTTATATACATTCCATCCTGAAAATAACCCTGTAAGGTAGGAAAGGTCATCTTCATGCTGTCGATGAGAATAACCAAGGTGCAGGCAGGTTAAGTTTGATGCTTATGGTCACCCAGTAAATGGCTAAACTGGAATCCAAACCTAGTTTCCCTGACCTGAGAGCCCTTGCTCCTAATATGTGTAACCTGAAGGACATCTGAGATTCCTTACTTTTCGGTGAATGGTATAAAAATGGACCTAGACACCCCTAATCTGTACCTGAGTCCTCGCTACAGGTGTGCCAGTTCCCAGAAACTTAGGGGACTTCTCACTGAGCAGCTGGCTCTGACTTCTTCCCAGTCTCCTATGAGTCTGGCTGCCCTTGACTGGTCGAAGAAGATGGCAGTCACTGGCCATCCCCTTTAGGGTGTGCCCGGGGCCCTTCCCACACAAGTGTGCTCTGTTCCAGCCAGTTGGAAATATGACCCTTGAGCTTCCCCTAGATGAGGTTTGAACACACACACACACACACACACACACACACACACACACACACACACATCTTATGCCAAATGGTGTAGCTTGGTATCCTTTCGGATTGTTCCTCTTTTTCCTCTGCACCCCCAAAAGAAGTGACTTCCAAGGTATTTTCTTAAATGAATGCATTACCCACTCCCATGAACTGTAGTCACAACTATGAAAATATCTTTTTTCACCATTCAGTAGGCTGCCAAAGAATGAACACACTACTCTCCATCCTTCTCCAAAGATGGAGAGGCAGAGTGTTCCTCACCAATGAAAGCAAGTCAACATAGGCAAGGTGGCAGGAAGTCATTGAGAGCATTCAAGCACTGGGTCTCTGAAGTCAGACCCTTAACACTGCTAAGCCTTACATCCTCATCTGGAAAATGGCAAGAACAGTCACTGGCAACACCTACCAGTGACCACTAGGTGACTGAAATATTGAGTAACAGGATGTATTTAAAGTTTCGATCAGCTGGGCGTGGTGGCGCATGCTTGTAATTCCAGCATTTGGGAGGCTGAGACCATAGGATCCGGGTTTGCGGTCAGCCTCAGCTACCTAGTGAGGCATTCCGCAACTTAGTGAGACCCTGTTTCAAAATAAAGAATAAAAAATAGGACTGCGGGGTGTAGCTCAGAGGTAGAATGGCCCTGCGTTCAATCCCCAGTACCGCAAATAAATAAATAAATAAATAAAGTTTCGATCATAGCTTTCAATGCAGTATGCCTACAGTAAAGATAAACGATCAGTATTTTTCATTTATATATTATTTTCTCCCAACCCTAAGACTTACTAAGAGTTTAGTGTCCCTTTCTGCTCTATCATCAGAGCCTATGTCAGGACCCAACACATAGTAGGCACTTTCTAAATATTTTTAAGAAAAATAATGGATGGTTGGTAAAACTAATAAATAACAAAAGGATTGTCCTGTACACCAGAAGGACATCATGAATCACTCTTAATGCTCATTGGTTTGATTTCAATTTCTCACTAATCACTGTGTATATTTTCTTGTTTTCCTGGTGTTGCAGACAGAAGAAAGTACAGTCAGTTCTACTATCGTGCCGCATATGTGTTCTGAAAAACCACTGTGCTATGCAAATGCATCCACTTAAGGACACAATTTGTGGAGGAAATGGAGTTATGGGCATGATATACTCAAAAACTTCACCAAGGATACATTTTGTTAAGAAAATTATAAGAACCAAAAAATAATAATAATAAATACAACATATTTGTTTAAAAATGATAAGAACCTAATAAAATAGTAGCACTATTTTAAGCATATCAAATGGTTAAGTATTATAACAAACTTTTTTCTTGAGAAAGCCCTGTAGCTTGCTGGTAGAAGTGGGCATCAGAAGGACCATGAGTTAAAGAAGCATCATCCAAAACTAGACAGAAAGTTGGGAGGCAGGTACGGCCAGGTGTGGTGCACAGCACATGCAGTGAGCTAAGGTGGCTGAGGATGTTCAGTGCCTGTGCATGCATACATCGTATGTATTCCTACATAATTCTGCTCAGCAGGGTCTGGCATTCACCTTGTGTTTTCCATGGGGGAAAGTGGTCTTATGCCTACATTCTTCCCTAGTATAAATTACATTAGAACAAATTCATATTTTCAAAACAATTACTGTAGCAGAACCAAGTACAGGTTGTTTTGATGTTTGCTGCTTTCCTGCTTGTTAGTCTTCTTCCTATTTCTGCTTCCTTATAAAAGAAAAGAAGGCTAACATCTTGGCATCCCTTCCTTCCAGTTAGCCATGCTTTCAACCAGTGCCTGTTGAGTACCTACTCTGCTAAATCTAGAAATGTGGCGGACATAGGTGAATGTATTGGTCTCAACAGGGTCTTAGATTTCCCCCTGCCCCCAAGGAAAGGCCTTCCTCAAGCTAAGATCTTTGGGTGATGCAATGACAATTTACCTCTCTCCTTGTTTAAAATTCTTCAGATGCTATCCACTTCTTTTAGTTAAATTGCAAATAGGACCTAACTGCAGCTCATCCCTCCCACCTCATTTCACATCACACAGGCCCTGTGTTTGCTCCTGCACCTACTGTTCCCTCTGTCTGAAATGCTCCTCCTGGGGCTGTTTTTTTCATCCTTACCTTACGAAGGGCTTCTCCAGTTGTTGCCCTCGTATAGTGTCTTCTGTATTCATACTTTTGGTCATAATCTATAATTGCCTTATGTATTAGTTTCCTGTTGCATCTGCAATAAATTACCACAAACTTAGTGCCTTAAAGCCTCCTAGATTTATTCTTCAATAGTTCCAAAGTCAGAGATCTAGAGTGGGCAGGTGGAGCTGCTTCCTTCTGGAGGCTCCTACAGGAATCTGCTTCCCTGCCTTTCCCAGTGTCCATGGCTGCTTGTTTTCCTGGACTCCTGGCCTCCCCTATCTTCACAGCTGTCAATTGCACCAGTTAGGCCTCTACTTCTACCCTAGTATCATCTTTATCTCTGATTCTTTTGCCTTTCTCTTGTAAAGACTCTCATTACATCTGGCCCACCTAGTTAATCCAAGTTAATACCCATCTCCAACTCCTTAACCACATCAGCAAAATACCTTTTACCATGTAAGGCAACATTCACAAGCTCTAGGGATATGAGTATGGTTATCTTTGGGGGGAATTATCTAGTCTACCACATTTTTTTAAATTTATTTACCTACTTGTTTATTATTTTTCTTCCTACTACACTCTAAGCCCCATGAGACAAGGACCTTCTTTTTCTTATCCACTGATGTCTCCCCAAAACCCAGCATAATTCCTGGCACACAATAAGTGATCAAAAAATATTTATAGAATAAAGGAATTGGTCACAGTTTGAATAAAACTGTGACCAACCTCAGTTTTTTAGGTTACATATAGAATGCTTTTTATTCTAGTAGGGGGAAAGGAGCACTAAATTTCCTTTAGACATTATAACTGGCCGTGTGATTTGGGGCAAGCTGCCTTGCCTCTGTGAAGTTTCCATGGTCATATCTATAATATTGAACACAACAAAAAGCACTTACCTCATCTGGTCCCAGTGATGCTTGCCCATAATCTCAATACTTGGGAGGCTCAGATAGGAGGATCATAGGTTTGACTCCAGCATCAGCAACTTAGCTAGACCCTTAGCAACTTAGTGAGACCCTGTGTCCAAAAAAAATAAAATAAAATAGGACTGGGGGTGTAGCTCAGAGGCAAAACACACTTGGGTTCAATCCCTAGTACCACACACACACACACACACACACACACACACACACACACACAACCACTTACCTCAGACATATTATAGGTATTAAATAAGATTATGACTAAAAAAGTACCCGGAAACTATACAGCATTCAGTTATGATAATTGCTGTTACATGGATTATAGATGAGCAAGACTGGGTCTAATGTGGAAATTACATACATAAATAACTAATGCACAGCATATGTGTGTGCCTTCCTCGTGTGGTGTGGCCATGTGTTGAGGGGAAATGTACAATATTCAAGGAAAGGTCACCCAGTGGCAATGGTGGAGCTAGAGAAGATATAGTTACTGATATGAGGGAATGACCCACATGGTGGCAGGGAAAGGCGGAGACTAGCGAGGTATGAGATCACTGCCAGGAACCAAATTCGAATAAATCCCTGAGAGTGTCAGAGGCAGAAAGGGGAGACTTGAGAAGATCCATTTGCAATGACCATCTGGCTTGTTAAAATTGATTAAAGGTAAAAAGAGAAATTGAGATCTATGTCTGTGGCATTAAATTACTCCTCAGACAAGCAGGTCTGTGAACTACAGACTTTCCTTGCTGCAATCTCTGAAATATCCAAAGCCATGATTTCCATTTATGAAGAAAACTCATGTTAAAACTCTGCTAAAAGCAGGCTTCGTTGAGAAATGTTCAGCATTTCTCAATTGCTTCATTAAATCCCTTTTATTTATGTGTTATGAAGAGCAGTATGGTATTGTGCAAAAAAATAAAGAAAGAAAGAAGGCTTTGTTTCATTTCCTAACTGGAGAATAGAGACAGCATGCACTCTATTCATCAGATGCCTTTTTAAATGTCTAAGCATTTTGTAATAAATTTAGGAGAAATAGAAAATAAGCAGGCTCTGGAGTGAGATGGACTTGAGCACCAGTTCCATTGCTTCCTGGCTGTGTGACCCTGAGCAAGTGAGTTAAGTTTCTGAACCTCCATGTCCTCCTCTGTAAAATGGCCATAGTCATGGCTACCTCACAGGTATCATCTGTAAGAGGAACAGCAATGTAGGTGCCCTAGTCCTATCCCCGAAGCTGCCACATAGCTAGAGCTCAGGGTCAGGTCCTTAATGTAAAAGATAAAAGTCCTGCTGCGGGGTTGAAGGTTGCATGGGTCCTCATGGCATGCAGAAGCTGTCCCATCTCTGAGCCTGCTACCTCTTCAAGAAAACACAAGTTTTTGTCTACGACTCCTGGAGAACCCCAAAATGTCCTCTTACCTGCCAACACCAGTTAAAAGATGGAGAAACCTAAGCATTTTGTGTCAACGAATTCTGAAGTCATATCTGGGTTCATTGAGGAAAATTGATTAGCAATGTCTGCCATTTGCAGAGTTGTGGGAATTTGCTCTTTAGAGGTTCTGACCACTGGAAAATACTGACAGTGTTGCTTCATGACAGCCCTCTGAAAGTTCTATCACACACACACACATACACTCACCATATTGCTGCCACCACTGCCAGCTCTTCAGGCAATTGATAAGTAGATCTTCTGTGTTTTCAGAGCTATGGGTGAATCTCTGCTCCATCCCACCTGCGTTTGCTGCAGGTGTTTGCTTATATGACTGTTGCCATGTAGGCCGATACCAAGCCTCAATCATTTTTTTTTAACTAAAGAGGAGGCATCTACAATCATGGAACAAGCTTCTGCTTTGGTTCATCTTCCAGTACCCTCAATCCAAGAGCCCTCCAACTTCTGACAAGCCAGCTAACAGCCTGGGCCTCAGTTTCCTCATCTGTAAAATGCAATGGTGCTCCTCTTCGAGGAAAAGTGGGTTTCAGGTTGAGAGACCAAGACGACAACTACCCCAGAATTCAGAGGAACAAGGATGGGCAAGGTACCCAGTAGGAGCCAGAAGTGCTGGGTCAGATTCAGGGTGAGGAGTGGGAGGCGGGGCTGTGCAGCCCTGGAGGTGAGGCCAGAGAGGTGAATGGAACTGAAGGCTCTTTACTGCCTCCCTCACCTCTCAGAGTATATGTTCAGGTTTGAGGATTGGTGGCAATACCGATTCAGGTTGGAACAAGGTTATGACAGACTGGTTTCAGCTGTAAAGCAGCTGCCAATCCTAGCACAGGTGGCCAGGTGGCTGCAGCTCCCAGGAGATACTCTTGCTCCTCTCAGAGGCACCTGAAGTCAGAGGTCTCAATAGCCTTCAAGGATGGAGAAATCTGTGTCAGAAGAGACACAGTTCCCTAAATGGGGATGTTTTACTTCGTGGGTGGTAGGACCTCCTGCAGGGTCAGTGAGGCCAGCTTGGCTATGGCCTGCCACAAGAGGGAGCCCAAGAGATTGAGGCTGAGAGCAGGAGAAGTCAAATCAGAGGAGCAGACAAGGATGGTCTGAGGAGGCTGGCGGGATCCCAGGGTGTGATGGGGTTATGCTCAGAAGAAGATGCTGTGTCTCGGGGACAAAGATCAGGGCTGGGCTTACACCACAGTGGGCAGATGCAGGAATGGGGCAAGATGTGAGGAGCAAGAGTATGCATGTGGGCTCATCCCGGAAAGCAGCTTGGCCAGGCTTGCAGGGTCAGCCAGGCTAAATGGAGCTGGAGCAGGGGTGGGAACAGAAGTACAGGGCTTGATAAAACCCTCAAAATGGTAATTCATTTCCCACAAGTATGCCCTAAATGAATGCACGAGAGAGAAACAAGATTTCCTTCCAGCTAGAGCCTATTCTTTTTAATACTGATGAGTTGTAAGATGAGCATTAACAGGACATAAAAATTATGATCATGATAACAACAATAATAAAATGAGTTTAAGTTTGTACAGCATTTTATACTTTTACAAAATGCTTTCTCATTCATTAGCTTGTGTGGGCCTCATAATAGCCCTCTGAGGAAGCCAACATGACTGCCATTATCTCATTTTGTGGGTGAGGAGCTCAGAGAGGTAAAGGGATGGGCCTAAGATCACACAGCTGGTGGGAGCCAGAGGTCTTTACCCCAAGTCCAAGGCTCTTTCCAAAACCTTCAAAGTGAAACCTAATCATCTTCAGATCTCTGCCCCTTTCACTACCCTGCAGCTGCCCCCAAAGAATAGCATGAGAGACACCCCAGGGAGCCCAGTCCCTCTGCTGATGAAGAAAGACTTTGGCTCATTAGATTTGAAGCACATTTCTGGGCACATTCTCCACCAAGACCACTCAGAATGTAACAAAAGCCAACTGCAGAGTATCCAGAATTACGGCTCCCCTCTGAAAGCATTTGAGAACCACAGTGGTGTCAACTACAAGGACACAGCCATGCTTAACCATTGAGGAACAAAGATACTGAAGAATGACAGGTATCAAAGGTGGAAGGGGCAAAACACAGAGAGAAAAACAATAGAGAGGGAAATGGAGAGACAGAGAAGGGATACGAGAGAAAAGAGGCGGTAGAATTTGGAGACTGGGCAAGAAAAGCAAATGACAGAAAGGAGGTGAAAAGCTGGGTGTGGTGGTGCACACCTGTAATCTCAGTACTTGGGAGTCTGAGACAGGAGGATTGTAGGTTCCAGGCCAGCCTCAGCAATATAGCAAGACTCTCAGCAACCTAGGGAGACCCTGTTTCAAAATAAAAATAAACAGGGCCAAATGTGCAGCTCAGATGTAGAAAGCCCTTGGTTCTATCCCCAGTAAGTACAGGAGGTAGAGGGGGGAGAGAGAGGAAAGAGAGAAAAGAAAAGAAAAAAAAGAGAAAAGGAAGAAAAAAGAAAGGAAGGAAGGAATGGAAGGAAGGAAGAAAGGAAAAGAGAAAGGAATGAAAAGGAAGAGAGGAGAGAAGAGGGGTTTTTGAGCCACCAAAGTAGAAGGGAGAAAGAGAAGGGAAGAGAGGGAAAGAGCACACTGGAGGCCCATCTAAAGCAAGGCGGATGGGAAGCATTTATTTTCAAGAGCTGAGCCAGTTAAATATCTTATTCTCCAGTCACAAAATGTAAATTTTTCCTTTTCCTCATGAGTTAATCAGGCTTAAACCAATTCTAAGACCTGAAGGGCTTGGCTTAACTGCAACAAAGAATGTATCCCATGAAGCTGACCTCTGTCCCCCAGCATGTATCAGCAGCTGAGAGGACAGGAGATTAAGGAGCTGTCCTCATCCAAGCCAGGCCTGCCACTCTTACACAAAAGCAGCTTCAGTGCTGCTCCCAAAAGCTGCACCCCTGCACTCGAACAAGGCACGGGGGCCCCCAATGACCCAGAGTTTGTGACTCAGGCAGTCAGCAGAGGCACTTAAGGTACCTCTACACCTCCTCTGTCTGGCAGCCACAGGGACAGAGCAGGGCTGCAGAGGGAGGCTTACAGGCTGGTGGCCACTGGCTGAGAGGGCAGTGGGTGGGGCAGAAGCATGAGGGGCAGAGTCTCTTGGCAGCCAGGGAGTTCCCTGTGGCTGCTCCTTTGAGGCAGTAATAATTCTCATAATTTATCTAATAACAAATACTGCTACTTCCTCTCCTCTGGTCTTTACTATGAACTGGTACTTTATTAAAACACTGTTCCAACAACTATTGCCACATAATAAATTACTGCAAATGCTGTAGATTCAAACAGCTCAGAGGTCAATAATTTGGAAACTGCAGAGAAATTTGCTTCTCTCTGCTGCAGGATGTCTAGGGCCTCATTTAGAAAGACTCAAAAGCTGGAGACTAGAAGTCTCTGGAAACATCTGGAAGCATCTTCACTCACATGTCTATGCAGTTTCCACTGGCCTTTGACTGGGGCCTCTGCTGGGTCAATTGGTTGGCCACCTACCTGTGGCTTAAACTTCCTTATCACAGACTTATGACAAGAGCGCTCAGGGCTCCAAAAGCCAGTGGCAACTAACAAGATGGAAGCCATGCGACATCTTATGACTTTGGCCCAGGAAGTCACCAGGGTCAGGATTGCTGCACTCTGTTGATTACAGTGATCAAAAGCCACTCCGATTCAAGGAGAGAGACATTAGCATCCAGCTCTGGATGGAGGGTGGCAAGTTTCTAGAAGAGCATATCAGATGAGAAATATTACCTTACATCCTTCATAAACACAGTCCGCCACAATTCTTGAAATACATTTTAATTTTGCCTCTAAGTCTCCACAACAATTCTATAAGGTAGCATTATCCCACATTTAAGGGGCGAGGAATCTAACATTAGGAAGATTAAGTAATGTAACTCAGACACCTCAACTGGCAACGTGAAGAGCAGGAGTTTGAACCACAAACAGACTCAGAGCTCTTGCTACTTATTCCTACATTTATTCTTCTCCTAAAACAAAAGTAAACTGACAGCTTACAGACAGCCCTTACAACTGTACTGCATGCTGTATGCTAGGTGAAGCATTTGGCCACAGCTAGACATTCCCTTGCATTTTCTGAAAGTAGAGCAGGTGGGCAGAGTGCACCAAGGGTGGGGACCACTGGTTGTGAGCCAAGACTGAGAGGGTAGATGAGATTGGAGGCTCCTTTCCAAGTGGCCTTTGGTGTAGGGGAGTGGCTGGGGAGCTAGAGAAGTCTGAACAAAACTGGAGATAAATGCCTTGTATCTCACTGCTTAATCATTTCAAGGTTTTAAAATATCAGAAGATAGGAAGGCGAAGGTGTGGTGGTGCACACCTGTAATCTCAGTACTTGGGAGGCTGAGACAGAAGGAACATAGGTTCGAGGCCAGCCTCAGCTGTCAGCAACTTAGTGAGACATAGTTTAAAACTAAAAATGATTGGAGGTGTAGCTTGGAGGTAGAAAGTCCCTGGGTTTAGTCTCCAATAACCTCCACCAAAAACAAAAGGCAGATATAAAAAGATAACCTTACATCCTTTCATCTACACAATGCATGGAGTAAGAAAGCAAACCAAAAATATCCTGTGACCTATGGGTTCTTGGTCCAGAGGAGAATATGAGGAACCCAAAATGAGCACACAATAACTAGACATGTGGAAGAGAGTGTGAAAGGTGTGAGGGTAGAACATGAGAAGAGATATTATTGAAGCAGGGAGAGAGAAGTTGTCTCTCCAACTGAGAGATCAAGGAAGCCCTTCCAGAAAAGATGGCATTTGAATGGGATCTTGAAAGATAAAGAGGATTGCATAGCATAAAGATGAGGGGGTAAAGTATTGCATTCCTTACCTCTCACCTCTACTCCTTTATAGAGTTTTAACCTCAGAGAGCTATCTCTTTAAAAAGGATTAAATCATACTAGTATGTGACTGACTGATTGCTTCATGAGAGATATTCACCAGGGAACTCAGAGCCGGCCAGGAGACTTCATTGCATAAGGGACAAAAGCCGTTCTGGGAAAAATGTTGAAGGACATCTTGTAATCTTTAACCAAGTTCCCAAAACGCTATGATTTAGACCCAACTCCACTCTTACCATAAAAAGTAAGGCTACATAAGGTAAGATTCTTACTCCCCAAGGTCAGAAGTTGCCAGAGACACATAACCCACCTTGAGAAAGCAGTCAGTGGTCTCTAAGGAAATCTACTCATCTCTGTATTGGACTCAAATCTCATCTAGCCCAGTTTCCCAGTTCCAGACAGCTTATTGCTCTGTGAACTGAGACAAGTCATTCAATTTTCATATGCCTCAGTTTACATAGCTATAAGAATTCCATGAAATAACTTACATATATATATATATACATATATATATATTTTAAAACTTTATTAAAGGCCAATATATAAGCAACCACATACCAATAGCTAATTTTATTCACCTTTCCTTATGACAGTTCTGATGTAGCTGGGAGCAGTGGTGCATACCAGTAATCCCAGTAATTTAGAAGTCTGAGACAGGAGGACTGTAGGTTCAAAAGCAGTGTGTGGTAACTTAGCAAGACTCTGTTTCAAAATAAAATAGGGCTGGGAGTATAGCTTAGAGTTAGAGCACCCCTGGGTGCAATCCCCAGTACCACTCACACACACACACAAATATCTAATGTAACATGGGTTTATTTTTTATTTTATTTGTATTCCAAGAATGTTGAAAGTATCATGAAAATGTAAATGCCAGACATAATATATATGTACAGATACATATATATGCTATAAAGAAATATTATATATTTCTTATTTTAAGCTAATATATATATATTTCAAGCTAATACATATTATTAGCTTGAAATTAAGAAAGAAACTTTATCTGCAGATACCCAAGGAAGTAAAGGCAAAAATAGAACATAAGTATCAAAAAAGAGCAACTTTTACATTGATATCTTACAAGCACATCTTGAAATCATTAAATCATTGTGAGGGGAGATTATATGAAACATAAATGAAGAAACTATAAAATCAGCTGATGCCACATTTACACTTGGCAACCCAGGCATGCCAACCACCCAGTGTTTATGAAGTATGGAACAGAGGATTGAAAGTTGGTGTGGGTACAAGTGCATGCTCAGGAACATTCAGGTGATGGTAAGCCCCAGCTTCACAGAGCTGTATAAGAGACCAGGACTATGGGTTGTGAGAACAGCTGCTTGTGTGGCTGTTGGTGTGTCCCTGGTCTGCTGCTGTAGCTAGTGGCTGTGCTGGTGGCAGTGGTAGGAAGACAGCCATTACATCACTTTTGAGTCTGAAGACTTGGCTGTTCCCGTAAGAAGGGAGTACTATACCTGATGGTGCACACCTGTAATCCCGGTACTTGGGAGGCTGAGACAGGGAAATTGCAGATTCAATCTGCTTTGGCAACTTAGCAAGGCCCTCAGAAACTTAGCAAGACCCTGTTTCAAATTTAAAAATTTTAAGAGGGCTAGAAGTGTGGCTCAGAGGTAGAATGCCCCTGGGTTCAATCCTCAGTTGCACCATAAGAAACAACACATTGGTGCCCAAGTCTAGACGGCAGTTTAGAATTTCTAAATTCTTAACCTCTCTAGCAAATTTCTCCACCTCTCTGGTATTTTCTACCTAAGTGACCTGGGCAGGTCACATGACCTCTCTGCTCCTCAGTCTCTGCCTGAGTGAAATGAAGTGACGAGGTCGGCAGTCGTAGATGGGCCTCATGGTGCAAATTTAAAGCCCTGGGTTCTTTTTGTGGGGTAAGGGATAATTTTAGTCAATCCATAAATAACACAGTTACAATTATTTTAATTGGTCCAGGAGGGGATAGGACACCACGTTAAACTGCTCAGCAAGCAGAATTGGGAAAGCTCCTGGAAGCTGGGCCTGGGCCAGAAGCTGCACCCCCTTGGGGAGGTTGTGAAATCTAGATGGCCTGGAGACTTTGGGGCAAGGGTGAGATGGCTCTTCCCACTTGGCTGGGGCAGGGCCCCCTATGGGGAGGACTGGCACTGGCTGCTGCTGGAGCTTACAGATGCCCAGGACCCCCTCCCCCTCCACTCCCTCTGTATGCAGTTACAGGGGTCCCTTCTTCACATTCACTCCCAGGCAACCTCAGCCTCAGCCCCAGCCCCAGGCTTCTGCCAGTCACAGTCATGGTGAAAGTTCCAAGGGTCAGGACCTATATCTGCAGGGCAGACCATTGGAGGGGAGCCAGGGCTTTCTAGGTAATAAGCCCCCATCCCATCATTGCAACATTAGAACTCCAGTGGGAGAGCAAGGAACAGAATAACAGCCATCAGGAACCAGGCTTAAATGTACGTTAAAGTGCAGTCATACTTAGAAGTTAGGTCACAGGCAACTGCAAAAATATTGAGACAATATCTTAGAGTCATTGTATATCACATCAACATACCCCAAAAGTCTTGGTTTTTGTTAGCAAAATGAGAAGGTTTGACAACTCTATATCTGTATCCTCCAACTCTACCCACCCTGGCCACATAAGCTGAAGCTGACAAGCAGCCCTTGAATTGGGACAAAGGTCTCCAGGCCACTACACATGCCCCATGTACCTGTGTAGGGAGAGCTTGAAATCTCGGGGACTGGGTTTGCAGGTTTAGAAATCAGTGGGTCTGGATTTTAATCCTGTCTCTACATGTGTTAACCTGGGGGCATTAAGCACATGTCTTAACCTCTCCTATTATCAATTTCTCTATCTTGAAGACAGACATAAATTAGCTCCTACCCTGTGGGTTATTGTGAGAGAGTGAGACAGCACATTTAGTATGGTGCATAACGCATAATAGCCACTAAATAAACATTCCTGGTCATCATTATTATTATACCAACCTTCACTATTACCATTATTCCCACATTCTTTGGGGACTTCCTGTGGATGTCATTGGAAAAGATTGAGCCCTGCTGGACCAGTGGCTACCCTCAATCAACTGGCACCCCAGGCATGGTGTCACTGTCACTACAAGTAATTAGGTACAGGCCAAACAAACACTTCGCAGAAACACTAGGGAGGAGCTGCCACATTGAATGGAGAGACAGATGGACCCCAAGTTTCCTCCCAATGTGAATGCTGAGGAATTCAATGGCATAGCTGTCATTTTTCTCATCTCCATTTTATCAAATCCTCACATCAGCCCTTGGAAATAGGTTATTCTTGCCCTTGTTGCATACATGAGAAAACAGAAACTGAGAGAGGTCAAGTAACTTGCCAGCAGCCCCACAGGGGTAGAGTAAGACCAGGAGGCCAAGACCTCCTTCTGTCCCTTCTTGGGACAGATTTTTCCTGATAATTAAGGAAACTTGTAGAAGTACTCCCCCAAAGTGGAATTAAAGCACAGCTATGCACAACTGAAGCCAGTTGTTGAAGGAACAAAATGTATGCTTCCAAGTGAATAAAGTCCTGTTCTTGGGCATCAGGGCATCCCTACATGCCAGGCTGAACTGACCAGGCTGGAATACTTCCTAGAAGCCAAAGCCTTAGTGTTTGTCTGCCTAGCAGCTGTCACAGTACCTAGCACAGCACTTCTCCTTCCTTCATCTACAGAAGGGAGACAATAACTACCTCATACTGCTGTGAGATGATTAAATGAGCTTCTATATGCATCTTACTCTGCTTGGACAACTATACCAAAGACCATAGACTGGGTGGCTTAAATAATAAACATTTTCTCACAGTTTGGGCACCTAGAAGTCCAAGATCAAAGTGTTAACCTATTCAGTTTCTGGGGAGGGCGCTCTTCCTGCCTTGCAGATGGCCACCTTCTTATTTTGTCTTCACATGGTAGAGAGCATTTTGGAGTGCTCTCTTTTCCTCCCTTCCTTCCTGTTTCCCTCCCTCCCTTTCTGTTTCCCTCCCTCCCTCGCTTTTGCTCTCTTTTACAAAGCCACCAATCTCATCATGAAGGACCCACCCTCTTGACCTTATATTAATTACCTCCCAAAGGTCCATCTCCAAATACCATCACATTAAGGACTGGGGCTTCAGCAAGTGATTGGAAGGTGGGAGGGCACAAGGCAGTTCACAATGATACATAAAGCTCTTAGAACAGTGCCTGTTAACATTGATACATAAAGCTCTTACAATAGTGCCTGTCCATTGCTAAGGGCTAGGCTTGTGTCGGCTGTTTTGCTATATATACTGTTCTATGGTATTAACATTGAACTTAACATTCACTGAGATGTTCACACTCTTTTCACTATCCTATTCTGATTCCTGAATTGCACTGTTGCTTGCTTTATATAAAACCTAATGCAGAGCCGGACGTGGTGGCTCATGCTTGTAATCCCAGCATTTGGGAGAATGAGACCAGAGGATCCGGGTTCACAGCCAGCCTCAGCTATCTAGTGAGGCCCTGCACAACTTAGTGAGACCCTGTTTCAAAATAAAGAATAAAAAATAGGGCTGAGGGTATAGCTTGGAGGTAGAATGCCCTAAATTCAATCCCCAGTACCACAAAAAAACAAAACAAAACAAAAAACAAAAAAACTAATGCAAAGCTAGCCTGGTGATAGGTGGTGCTGGTCTATAATCCCAGTCACCCAAGAGGCTGAGGCAGGAAGATTCCAAGTTTGAGCCCAGCCAGGGTAACTTAGTGAGAATTGTTCTCAAAATTTTAAAAAGGGTTGAGGGAGCTGGGGTATGGCTCAGTGGTGGAGTACCCCTGTGCTGCCAAAAAAGAAAAGAAAAAAAAAGAATACAATGTAAAGGATGGAAGGGAAAGACAGAGAAGGAAAGGAAAATAAAGCTATCAAGTAGTCTGACTGCAGAGACTGTGGTCAGGGTGCCCATCAGATATCTACTGTCATTAGACAATAGAAACAGGCTGCCCACAGTGGGTGGGATAGAGAAGCCTATAGCATTTAAATCCCCCCAATCCTGGGAGCCAAAGCTCCTTCCACCTCTGCTGAAGCCCATAGTTTACTCCTGGCACACAGGAGTGGATAGAGCACCACCCTCGGAATTGGCAGACCTGGCTTCTAGACCCTGCCAATCGCTTGCTGTGTAACTTTGAGAAATGTACTTGTCTGTGCTGACCTGTTTCCCCACTCAAAGAAAGCTTTGGTTTCCTTACTCTGGAAATTCCCCTCTAGTCCTGTGGCAGGAGGGGACAGGGTGGGAGGGGAAGGCCCAGGCTGCCTCCATACAGACTTGGATATAAATACCAGCAATTCTGCCTCTTTCTAGCCCCATGACCTTGCCCTGGGGTGACCTTGCCCTGGGGTGACCTTGCCCTGGGATGACCTCACAGGGCTATGTTGATTTCAAGGATCAGATTCCACCCCTCCTCTTGTCTCCCACTCTTTGGGACTCCCTGACTTTTCTAACCACAGGCATATGACCTGTGTCTCAGAAGTAGACTTCATCCCTGGAGAAGTAGGAGCTCACTTTTATTTCCCTTCAAGTATTTAGGCCCTTTCATCTCGAGTGCATTTGAAAAGGCAATCCGGGCAGCTTCCAGGCCTGGCCCAGACACTGCTGTTTGAAAGCCTATGAGTGCCGAGAGCTTTAAGGCAGTCACATCGCCACCAGGATCCTTCCAGAAAACTCTCATTTTCCTACACAATTGAGCCCCTCCTACTTAACCATCTTGATTCTCATACTGCAGATGGCCCTTTACACAGGATGAAAGTCAAGGTGGTGAGATCAAAGACTGGAGGGGACCTGTTCTTAATCCATAGACACTGCAAGCAAGGGAGTCAGGAAAACCCACATTGCTCCTGGGGGTCTGGCAGGAACACTGAGCTAGGCAGGGTAGAGACCCTCAGAGCTTGGAGATGAAGAAGGCTCCTGTCTGAAGCTCCAAATGCAGTCATAACCATTACAGTACCTGAGAAGGATGCCTGAGGACCATCCAAGACTAGCTTTATTCAACCTACTCTCTGTGGCTAGATCTACCCTGTCTCCTCCCACAAGAGGGGACATTTGCATCATGGAATGAAATATCCTCCAGTCACTTCCACTGATGAAAAAGCCTCAGTTCAGTACTTAGCATAGGAGCTCCATGTAATTGGTATAGTGTTTCAGCTCATATAAAGCACAAGCTTCTTTTGTCCCCTGCAGCAGGATGCTGGTCTGATGTCAGGGTTGGAGCAAGGGAAACTTCGAGTGAAGGGGCACATGGTTTCCCCCTGTCTGTGACCCTTGTCCCCTCTTTGAGTGCATCCAGCTTGGCCAGCCTTCTCTCCCGGGCACATTCTCAGTACTTCTAAGCTGAGGTCTCTGTGTTAGGGAGAGTCGCCTGCAATTCTCTTAAGCCAGACAAACACCTGTCACGCGGCCAGTCACCTGTGATTCCTTTCTCAGTCCCAGGGTGTCAATTCCAGCTTCCCTCTGCCTGGCCCTCATTCCTGGAGCTGCCCCTCATTGACAACAGGAGGGCCTGCCCTCCATCTCAGGTGGCCCAACCCAGTGCTGAGGGATTCTGGGATGGCAGGCCACCCCGGTACAGCTCTCTTTGCTCCTCTGCTTGCACAATCACCAGCCACGACCTTCTGCCCTTGAGACTCCCCAGGAGTGATTTGCATCAGGGAAAAGGGTTCCCCAAGCTCCACAGTGACATACAGAGACATACAGACTGTCGCTAGACCCAAAGGACCAAGGGTGCCACCTGTTCCTGGGGCAAGGCTGGAGCTCAGAGCTCACTGAGCTCACTGATGGCTCCACCCAATGTCCCTCAGGCCACTGTGATTCTTTTAAAAGCTGGGCCTGTGAGCATTGTGTGACCAGTCTCACCTCAATTAAAACTAGGAGTACTGAACACCCTTTCCCAAAGATTTTGGTGGAAACAAAGATGAGTCCTTTGTGATGCCCTGTTACACAACAACCCACAACCTGGCAGAACAGAATTGAAATGGCTCATGCGTCAGCAGGATTCAAATATAATATCATAAGAAGTATTTCATTTCCTAAAGACAAAATATGTCTGTAAGATATAATGTTAATAATAGTCAATGTTGGGCAGTGTGTGGATAAGTACTTATTATATTAATCTCTATAGATTTGAAAGAAATTTCAAGAGAAAAGAGATGTTCGCTCATTCATTCACCCATTTTCAAAACATTTATTGAGCACCTACAATAAACATTTTGTTGGGTACTGGGTTTCCCTTGATACAATATCCTAGATCCCTACCCTGAGGGAGCACAGAGATACTTAGGATCTTTTAGATGGTACATATTTTTAATGTTGTGGCATTCCAGTGTGAATGCATTTAACTTAAGCAGGGTGGTAATCAGAAAAGGGAATCTAAAGATATCCATGTCCTAATACCTGGACCTGTCACTATGTTATCTTTCATGACAAAAGAGACTTTGCAGAAGTGATTAAACTATAGACCTTGAGAGGAGAAGATTTGGCCTGGGTCATCTAAATGGGCCCTGTATATGAAAGGGTCCTTATAAGTGAAAGGGGGAGGCAAGAGGGTCAGAGTAAGAAGAGATGTGCGGGCCTAGCAAAGGTGTGAAGAATGAAGTTTACTGCCCCTGAAGATAGAAGGGAGCCGCAGCTGGGAAATGTCAGCAGCTACCTCAGCAAGCTGGCAAACGCAAAGAAATGGACTCTCCCTTGCAGCTTCTAGGAGTAACACAGCCCTTGCCAACACCTTGGTTTAACCTATTGGGACTTATTTTGTACTTAGGATCTCCAAAACTATAAGATTATAAACTTATGTTGCTTGACATCTTTAACTCTGTGGTAATTTGTGACAGCAATAGAAAGCTAACATAAACAATTTCAACTAAAACCATTCAATAAAAATGAGGAGGAAAAACATGGAGAAAGTATAAAAGAAAAATAATATATAATATAAAGATTTTAAATAGGGCAGCTATTCAGCCTACCTTGCTGCCAATAAGGTATGCCTCGGAGCAGGCCTGAAGTGGGGTATTTGATGCTTTTTCTATATTTAGTCTCAGGTGTCCTGTGAGCATCATGTCACACTTATAGCTTTAGGGGAGTTTCAGGGACAATGACAACTCTCTACAACTTTCTGTGTCTTTCCTGATTTCAGAACTTAACCCCTACATGAGCAATATCAATCTATTGGGACTGAGAAGCAGGTGAGTTAGAGGTTAATGGCTTCAGCTGTGGATTCAGAGAAACACAAGTTGGGCCTTTCCTCTGACCCCTGCTAGTTTATACAAACTACTGGACTCCCGCAGCCTCAGTTTACTCATCTGTGAAATGCAAAAATAATGACAATGTCCTCCTACTTTTTAGTAAGGGTTAAATTTGATAATGCATGCTGAGTGTCTGACACATAGTATGCTCCTGATAAATGACTATAGTAAGTACAGTTTGAATTATTATTAGGATTATCTCTGCTGTTGGGATAGAATTGCCCTTCAGAGGCTAATTTGCCTCCCAGATAATGTGCCTGCCCCAAGTACCCACTGCACAAGCTTATTATTAATAAGCTTCCCAGTCTTGTTTGTTAAGTAGGAAAAGCTGTGAGAAACACAGGGGAGTCCTATGGGGGAAATTGTGAAAAGGGGGTCTCTGGGAGTGGAAAGTATCTCAGCAGGATCAAGGATCTCATTTTTGCATAAATATGTACCAATGGTATGAAAGGGAGAACTCTTGTGCCCAAGGAAGACAGACAAGAGACTGGAACTTGGGCCTCCCAGAGCCCTTCCGGCTTCCTTTCCAGCATGCCACTACATACAGACCATGTCTAATTACCATACTGCTTCAAAACTCTAAGACCACTGGTGACCCTGTTTCACACTGGGCTGAGGGTGAGCATCCCTTGCCCAGTTCTCTCATCATTTGTGAATTTCTACTCATCCAGATCTCATTCCTGACATGCAGATGTCAGATATGGACATACCAGGTGTCAAATATCAGAGTATATCTCTCCTCTGTGTCTAACTTTCCACCATCCTTCACTGCCATTATTTTCCCCCTGAAGAAATTCATTGTACAACTAGACAAAATGACACAAATTTAGAAAGATTAGCTTTTCTAAGGCAGGCGCAGGGTTAAATTAAAGGGGCCAGCTCTTTTAGCTAGCAATAGGATAGATACCTTCTGGAAAGTACTTCCATTCTTTACCCGCACCTATGTTGTTGATAAGATGATGTTGGTTCTAGGTTTCATGATGTTGAAATGTCTATGGCCTTTCTTACTGAATTATAGAAATAACTCTGAGCCATTTAGGGCCAAAGCTGGCAAACAGACTTAGTGGGCAAGCCAGGGACAGTGACTGGCACTTGAGACTGCGAGGCAGGAAGAGGAGATGATCTGGAGCTTCTCCCGAGATATTCAGAAGTGACCTCCCCTACAAGCTACCTCAAAGAGGAGAACCCAAAGCCTTGATCAATGATAAATGCCTGGGAATTTGTTTGGGGCTTAGAGAAGAATTACAAAAATAATTATATTGAATAATTCTATTGAACATTCAATGCATAAAGGGGATCTGCTGATCATTATCTATAAATTTATAATCCTCATCACTATCCTGTCAAGAAGGTATTATTCTTATTACTATTCTCATTTTGTAGGTGAGAAGCTGAAACTGGCAGAGGTTAAATAACTCGTCTGAGGTCTTACAGTTAGGAAAATGGAAAGTCAGAACTTGAGCCTGGATTGTGGGATCCAAAGTTCTAGTTCTTCACCCCACATCATTCTATTTGTAAAACCCCCACAAACTGTAACTCACAGAACACACTGAGATCAAAGGAAAAGGAAGAAAATCTCCTGAAACTTCACAGCCATGTTGTGGTGGCTTCAAAACATTCATTCAGTCAACAGTGGAATGCACCTACTGTGTGCAGAGCCGGGTGATTAGCGTGAAGAGCTGAGAAGTAAGCAGATGAAGCCGGAGATGGGCTCCATCCTCCAGCAGCTGAGAGACCAGGCAGGGAGATGGTTGGAGGTGCTTTAAGGAGAAGAGCAACGAGACAGGTCCCAAGTTCTCATTTTGAAAAGATCTCTCTGGCTACCATGGGAGTCGGTTGTGGCTTTCATCAAATACCAGGTTTAAATGAGTTGTTCTTTTTTAACAACTTGTATCTAAGAAAGTCAACTCCTCCTTGCATCCTCTGGGCTTCCTCACATTTTGTCTTATTCTTCCTTTTTTTCCCCATCAAACCAAGTTTTTTTCCAGGTCTGTTCTCACTATTGGAGTGTGCACAGACAGCATTCAGAGCTGGTCCATTCTGGAGTCAACAGAAGCAATCAAGCATGCTGCCATGATGTGTGTGGCACGTTCTCCAAGAGTCTTTGTTATATCAGGGGCTTATCATTGCCTGTCAAGTTGAATTATATGTACTTCCATTTAATAGACAAAAAATATATATAGTCCACCGAAGACTAATGTGTAGCGGGGTGTGGTGGCACATGCCTGTAATCCCAGAACTTGACAGGCTGAGACAGGAGGATCATAGGCTAAAGGCCAACCTCAGCAATGGGATGAGACTCTCAGCAACTCAGTGATACCCATTTTCAAAAACAACAACAACAAAAGGGCTGGCAGTATAGATAAGAGGTTGAATATCCCTGGGTTCAATCCCCAGTACCACACACACAAAAAAGGACTTTACATTTGTATATGTGTGTGTGTGTGTGTGTGTGTATTTGCATTTCTTTATTTACATTCTCTACCATTAGTCTAGAGCACAGTGATGTTGAGCTTCCAGGACGTAGGGATATATTACTATTGTTTTCCATGTGGCCACTAATATCCATCAGATGAAAAAGCTGTTAGTTACCTGTAGTGTAGGAGGTGGGTCTATGTTGGTCCTGTTCTTTTCCACTCTGTGTTTGAGCACTTAGTTAATGATAGCTAATTCTCTGTATTTGGTTGTGTAAGAAGGATATCATTTACATTTACTAAAGTGGAAAACACTGTGTTTATTGTTTAACTTGTGAGGCTAATTCTCAGGATTTCTTTCCTTTAAAAAACCCATTTAATGTGTCAAGAGTCATAATGAGGAAATATGTTAATTAAAAATTGTTGTTAGAGCCAGGTGTGGTGGTGCATGCCTGTAATACTAGTACCTGGGAAGCTGAGACAAGAGAATCACAGGTTCCAGGCCAGCCTCAACAACTTAGCAAGACCCTCAGCAACTCAGCAAGCTCCTGTTTCAAAATAAAAATAAATAAATAAATAAAAAGGCTGGGGGTATAACTCAGAAGTAGAATACCCCTGGATTCAATCCTCAGTACAAAATAAAAATGTGTTTAGAACTAAAATATCAACATAGGAACATGCTTCTCATTTCCTTATTGTTGATCATAAATATATATTCAAGTTTTAAAATTACACATATATTTCAATCTATTCTCTTTCCAGTTTAAATCCAAGTTTTATGCTGGGAACTTCTTGGCTCATATTTATCCTATTTTGAGCACACTGGTTTTCCATCTTGGTGATCACAATTTCCTACTTACCTGGCCAGTCTCCTGAACCTTCCTTCATTTCTCTATTCAATGATACTGTAGTCTTCCAATCAATTGTTTGGTTAGTCAGTCAATGGGCCCTTCCTGAACCCTTTTCCTCTTTCCTGGTTCTACATTAGTCCCTGGGGACATTGACTAAGGATGGCACAGTGCTTGGTGGGGAGTTCCTAATTTGCTTAAAGTATAGATCAACCCTATTCATGTTTCAGTATCAAGACCAACAATACTTTTTCAATGAGAAAGTTCACACTGGAAAAGCTAGACACCTTCCTGGTAGATTCAAAATGCCAGTGACATTGCATTGACACCATACTTTCCTCTTACCAGTGACACTGCCAAAAATGCCAGAAGTTTTAATTCCTGACTGCCTCCCTGGAATGCAGACAGGATGACATTACACACTGTATTTGAAGTGCTTTAAAACCTGGGAATTGCTGTTCTGAGAAGCATGATTTCAGCAGTAATACTTGTAAAGCACTCTAGAATTCATTCAGGGTTGGTTATAACCTCCTTTACCTCAAAGACTTGGTTAGGCTAGAAAATGCTGCCCCCATTTTACAAGTACAAAAAAGGAGGGTGACTGGAGGACTTGTCAGGGGCTATATAACTCATAGTAATATTTTCAGTTTCCCCATATCCGTGATTTTATCAGATGGATTATTTAAACCCTGCAGCTCAGCGTCTGGTCATAGGAGGTGTGCAATGAATGTTCCTTCAAACTGGTTTCCATCCGTCATTTTGGATCTCACTCTACCACCTTTCCCTCCTCCGATTGATGGGTATCTTCCTGGAAACAGATGCAATGAAAGAGGAGGGGCATTTGCCTCCTCCCAATAAACCAGTCATCCCCACAATTATATAACTTTTACTACTAATAGTGCATAGCACCATCTGAGTGGTGTTTGCTAATGATTTGCTTTTTAAAATTAGATTCGATTCAAGATTACTGCTATAATAAATGTCACTCTAGCATTCAAATGTGGTTTGGGGGACAGCAAAGGGGAAGGTATGACCAGGCCACTGCAGGGCTGAGTGCTTTAATCCCCCACTTAGCCTCATCATCAAGTCTTGGTTTGTAGTTTTGGCGCTGAAAGCCAGAGGACATTGGTACCAAAGGGCAATAGGATTCTATACCAGGAAGCTCTGGCATGAAACATCCTGGTCCATGTTGCCCCCCTCTCCCTGCCTGTTGTCTCCCAGGCCTGGGAAATGCAGAGTAAGGACTGGTAGAAGCCACATGTAGAGGATAATCTTGAATAATGCAGACTGCCCAGTCCAGTGTTTGTTGGTCAAAGATGAGCAAACCCATGATATCAGATAGATGGCATCCTCCCTGGAAGGGAGGTAAATGAGTCCTGTGGTGGAAACCTCAGTCCCAAACAGCAACATCACAACCCCAGTGAGGTAGGGCTCAGCAAGCAGCCTCCAACCCTCCCTGGGGAAAAGAGTAAGTCATCTAGGGCTGCTAAAACAAACACCATGGGATCAGTGGCTTTTATTTCTTCCAACATTTCTTTACAGTTCTGGAGGCTGGAAGTCCCAGGGCAAGGTGCCAGCAGAGCTGGTTGCCTCTAAGCCCTCTCTCCTTGGCTCAGCGCTGGCTGATCTCTGGCTGCCTTTTCACAGTGTCATTCCTCTGCACAGGAGTCCCTGGTCCTTCTGTGGGTCTTCACCTCCTGTTCTTGGAAGGACACAAGTCAGAATGGACTAGGGCCCATCAAAGGCCTTTATTTAGCCTAACTACCCCTTTAAAGGCACTGTTTCCCTACACAGTGATGTTCTAAGTTACAAGGGCTTAGGGCTTCAACATCTGAATTTGGTGATTGAGGGGCACAATTTAGTCCAGGACACTGGCCCTCCCTGATTCTGGCCTAGCATTAGCATTTGGATTGCTTCTGCTCCTGCCATATCTGTGGCTGCATATCTGAAATTCCAGTACCAAACCTGCTACATTCTTAATTTCTCACTGCAAGCCTAGGCTACCAAGCCAGTCCTGCCAAGACAGCCACAGCCCCAGGCCCCTACCTTGGAGCTTACTAGGAAGCCATGGAGATTTGTGTTTGATCTCATGTTTTTATGTCCCCACTGCTCAAAGCATCTTCAAATAAAAATGAAAACCAGGTTTACTGTACAAATGTACTGTGTATGACTCTGAAACAAAAATTCCCATGTATTCCCTTGAAGATCTGTCCTATTTGCATTCACATTTCAAGTTTCAGTTAGAAAGATAGTAAGAAATCTTTGGAAAATGACCCTCCATACCCCAATTAAATGGGCCTTAAAAAGAGTGTCCACAGACCCTTCGTGAGAAAGCACGTGACAGTGGATGAAAGCAGAGGCTTTGGATTCAGGCAGACCTACATTTAAATTCTACTACCACTAATTAATTGTGTGACCTTGAGAAAACCACAGAAGCTCTTAGTTTCCTCCTTTGTAATAATTTCTGGCTCTTGAGACCCCCGTGAGAAACAAGTGAGATGATGTGCATCGTGGCATTTACATGTGGTATGGGCCAGAGCACAAACTGCTTGAGAAGTGGGCCTCTGTCCCCTCTCCCCTAGTACCACAGTCCTGTGGAGGTAGTATAATACCAGCCAGCCAGACCTCCACCTACCCCAGACTCCTGCCCACTGCCTCCCAAAGTGGTTCCCAAGCCCAGGTCTCACCCTTTGCTTAATAAGAGCCCCATCCCCTTTCACCTGCAAAGAAGGTTTGTGCAAATCCTGTGTTAATAGATTCCTTTTGCCAATTTACTTGGCAAGTTTTATATCTGAAAGACTATTTGACAGTTTCTCAGCCTTTCTTGAGGGCCCTCCAAGGTCTTAAGCTTCTGGAAGATTAACTTGTGGCATTCCCAGCCAGCAGACTAGCAGCCTGGGGGCAGTGCTGTTCCTCAGCACCTCACTCAACCCTCCTGAGAAGGTAAAGGTGAACTTGCTGCTGACAGAGGTTTGGAAAAGAAATTGAGAGGGGAAGGAGGAGAAAAAATTAACATTTACGCATCAGTGACCTTGCTTAGTCTTCCCAACTACTCAGAGCAGAGCAGTTGACATTATTCCTCCCTGATTTAGACAGGGAGATGGAGATTCAGAGGGACTAAAACCAAGTCCAGTGCTCTTCATTGACCAGGGTCCCTCACCTTCCCTACAGCCTCCCCTGGCATCTGTCAGTCCCTTCTATGGTCCAACCATAAGCTTCCACTTTGTGTTACAGTCTTGTTCCTTGAAGCCATGCCTCTGTCCTCTCTCAGGTCCAGAGGGGCACCTTATTCTTTTTGCCAAGTTAGCAGTAGAACTTAGAATGTGTCTTGAACAGATGAGGAGTTAAATAAATGAGTGCATAAGTAAATGAACATATAAATTACTGGACAATCTATCTATGAATAAATGAATTTGGAAATGAATGCATGGATGGATGAATAAATGGATATAGGAACATTGACATGTAAGAAAAATGAATGCTGTACATATGCAAAAATGAGCATGTACAGGCATATCCAGTGCATGCATTGCATGAATGAATTAATATGTGAATGATCATGTTGATGAATGATAGCATAAACGAATGAATTAGTAGGTCAATAAGTATATGCATGCATGAGTGAATATTGAATAGTCAAATGAATATATGAGAAAAATGAATAAATTAATACATGATTGAATTAATGCAAGGACAAATGAATGAAAGAATGAATGAGCAGATTGATGAATACATGCAGGAATGAATGAATCAGTTATTCCCCTGGAGTGTGCCCTGTGATCAGAAAGCCTATGGTTCAGAGGGCCAGTTGAGATGCCAGGAGATGCCACTCCCTGTACTCCCACTCAACACCACATTCTGCCCCCAACTCAGAGCACAGGCAGGCAACCCCAGACAAGGATATTAATTCTCAGCATCCAAGAACAGCCTCCTGTAACGGAAGAGGCTGCTGCAATATCTTTGCAAGAAGCAGCAACCCACATGTTCGATTACAACAGGTTGAGCCATTCCAAGCTCCCCAGTGCCAGGGCTCAGGGAAACAGAGAGGAAAAAACAGCACCTAAACACTAAGCAAGACTGCATCCTTCCCGACAACCAAGCAAGGTCCTGGCTGCTCCATCCAGACTGAAAGAACTGTAACAGAACTGTAGTGTTTCTTGCCCAGAAGCCCAGCATCTTAACCGCTCTGCCTGCCCGTTGCTGAGCAATGCTTTTTCTTTTCTTTTCTTTTCTTTCTCTTTTTTTTTCCCCACTTCAGACTTTGAGCCACATCGGGTGTTGAATGACTGACACCTTCTCCCCTCTCTGCTCTGGGAGTCAATTCCTTCAGGATTGTGTGAAACCGGTATTTCAGGTTCACTTGGCAACCCCGGAACCCTATCTCCTGAGGATTGTGCCTCTCCAGGACCAAGGAGACCAGATTTCTGGGTGAGAGTCCACACCTTTCTCTTTGTTTCTCTGCTGCCACCCTCAGCCTGGATCTTGTTTCTCAGAGGAAAGGCTGGTTGGGGGAAGAGGCTGTCCAGGAAGTGAGGAAGTATGCTGATGTGTTCCTGGTGCTGTGGGGGGAGAGGGTTCAGCAGAAAGCAAGCTCAGGAACCAGGAAAGAGGATTTCCCACTTTCAATTTTGTCTCTCGCCTTTACTTATCTTATGATGCAACTTTCCAGTAATACCTGTTGCTGAGGACCAGGTGTGCGGTTGGCTTCAGACATTTGTCAGTCATTGAATTAATTATTACACATGCATGTGCTTGGGGAGGGGCTGTTATTGCTCACAGCCTGGGTGAGCAGGAAGGGAAGGAACCTGTGTGGCTGTGCCCTCTCCGAGTTGTGGAGGCAGCACTGTGTCTAATGTGATACTTTTTATCTCTGAAATTATGCATTGCTTGAAAATTACATCTTTTTCCACAAAGGACTTTACCCACAGTGTCAGGAAGGTGGTCTGCATCACTACCAATCCCCAACCTCTGTACAACTTTATGGTTTGTTTGGGATGGGGGCAGCGGGGGCAGAGGCAACAGGAAGAAGTCCTTGGCCTCAGTGATTAACCCCAAACAATAGCCACTGAGGAAGACAGTGATGTGCAAATTGCAGATTTTTATTGGTTGCTTTGGGGAATATAGCTGTTTGGCAGGAAATGAAAGAGAATGTTTGTGCTTATAAAATTATATGGAAAATCAATGCAGTGTTAAGTATATTTTTCAGTTGTTTGAGTCAAGGATTGTTCTCCAGCCAATTTCGGCAAGCTCTGAGGGAGACAGAAACATCCCAAAGCACAAACAAGGGACTGAGCAGAAAGGTCAAGCTGTCATTTACAGCTGCACTCCTTCACCTGGGGAAATGTCCGAGTAGGCACGAAGTGACTCTTTTCATGCATAGTTTTAAATGTGCTTGTTAGCCCCGGATGGTTAGCGGCAGCACTCAGGACCACGATAGCAGAGAATTCTAAAGTTTAGACCTATTCCTTGTTGTTCTTTTTTTGTGCTCCAACTTAGGAGCTCTGAGCACTGAACCCCTATGATAGATGAGATAACTCTGGAAGTTCATGAAAGTAGATTGCAGGAGAGAGATGCAAGTTGTCCAAAACATGAGAGAAAATGGGAGTTTCAGGATTTTGAGAATCACTTACTTGTAATCCATAGAAGCAGGGTACTCCTAAATGGTGTCTGTAGGTTTGTCTAGCTCTGGGACAGGATATGAACAGGGGCTACAGGAACAGCAGGGGCTTCTGTTCTTTTACAGAGCATTTGATATCATATTACCACTGAGGGCCTTCGACTTGAAGAAATGAGGATAGAGTAAGATGCCAAGCAAATTAGTCAGAGCTCTCAGAACATCAAAGACTGGTAGTTAAGAAGCTACCAACAAAACACCAACAAACCCTTACCTTTGACTATAAATCCTTTACCAGATAGTGCTGGAATTATTTTTAAGACAGTGAGTTGGGGACAGACATTCTTGCTACCATCCCTTCCCTCTGTGACCTTTGGCAAATGGCTGTCCTCTCTAAGCTGGTTCCTTTTTCGATATAGTTTGTTATAAAGAGCATCTTATGATGTCTTCCTGCTCTAGATTCTGTGATTTTTAGCATGAGGAGGTCCAACCAATGAATAAGTACAATAGTTCAGTGGAAGAAAATCGGGTCTCAACTGAAGGAGAGGCAAATTCTGTCCACCTCTCTTACTAGCTGTGCGTCTCTTAGTCCACTGATCTTCAGATTCCTCATTTGAAAAATGGGTTTGTGTTGGCTTGTTCAGTTGGTTGATTGTTTTTTTTTTCCCTTTTATAGAATGGTGGTGAGAATTAAATGCTGTAATATGTGCCACCCTTGAACGCAGTCCCTGTCACCACAGATACTCATTAGCTGTTGACGCTGCAAGAGGGGGTGAAGAAGGCAGCACATTTTAACAAAGTGTGCACTATTGCTTATACTTGTGGGAATACCTGTAAAGCTAACACACAAATTTCAGTTAATTATTTTAGAAGATCAAAATAGGTACAATCCAAGGGCTGTATTAAAAAGGTATCAAATACTGTATTAGAATTCAGCCTTCCCCACTCTGGATCAGTTTCATTCTCTGTGAAATGGGAGTAAAGATGAAGGGCTGTGGGGGAATTGGATATTATCATATTTACCAGGGAGCTCTCACACAGAGCTTGAGATACTGGATAAACGGTGTCAGTTATCATATTAATATTTGGTAGTTGAGAGTCATAATTTAAAAAGAAAGATCAAAGAAGAAAAAACCTAAATCTGTTTTCGGTGTCCCTTTCTCAAAACTTGCTTTTTCTTATAGAAAAAGCTTTGTGTGCCTATCTTGTTTCATTCAGTCATGGTTTTCTAAAGTGATGGGTGGAGGTCATTAAAAATATAATCTGGATTTAACTCAAATATTAGACATTGCTCAGAGGCTTTCAATAGTTGCAAACACCACACCAGTTGTGACTGCTTGTTTTAGTAACAGAATCTTTTTTCCAGAGAGCACTGAAGTTTGGGAGTGAATTGTCTTTGGCTGACATGGCACAGATGGCTGTGATTGTGACTACTGGGTTCTGCTGGCAACTGTAGGCCCAGAGAAATCCTGCATAGTATTTGATGATATGAACAGAGAACCATAAGTCCCTTAAAAATTCAAACCATGATTGTCTCATTCTCATTTCTACTGGTGTAGAAAAGATGACATTAAAGTACCTTAGTGCCTCAAACTACTAGATTCCCTGCCCTACATAGGAGCTTAAGGATATGAATTCATGAATGTATAGATTAAATCTCTGTTCCAAAAGGAGAACTTAAAAAGTCCCAAAGTCTTTTAAAGTATACTGATTAATATAGTTGATGAAAATACCTGTACTGTGTATTTTCAGATTTAGTTGCAATAGTTTGTTCGGAAATTTTGTTCGGTGGGTTTCTCTGGGAACAATCTAGTAGGGGCTTGTTCTTTTTCATGGGCATGGATAATCAGTCTCTCTCTCTCTTTCTCTCTCTCTCTCTCTCTCTCTCTCTCTCTCTCTCTCTCTCACACACACACACACACACACACACACACACAGAGTGAATTATAATTTCTTCAAATTATAATGATCTTTCCTCCAATGCAAAAAAAGAAAGAGGTAACAGGTTAATTTTAAAATTATTTCCTTAGGAAGCAAAGAATACTATGATTTCAACTAGGATGAGACAAAATAGAACAAAAACAAACCAATAAAAATTAGAATAGCACCCTAAAGGGAATAAATACAGCAAAATTTGAAGTGTGGGCTTGTGAGGTTTCTTTGCATAGTGGAAGTATAATTCTCTTTCTTTATTGTACTTTTCCATATTTTTTTTCAATTTCCCATGATGTATGTATATTACTTTTAAGTAAAAATTTTTATATTTTTAGAAGAAATATATATATATTATAAATATATATATTATATATATATTTCTTTTAGAAGAAATATATATTATAATATATATATATAGTCTCGCTTCTTGGCCTTTTAGCTAAGAGCAAGTGTAGAAGAATTGTTATATGAAGTAATGGTGCTTTTTCAGAACATCATGTTTCTATTCATGAAGTCAGGTAATAATTACACTTCACCTTTGTGGTAGTGAATATCTCATGTTCACTGTACCCTACTTTTCAGCAAGTATCAAAGTGTATTTTATAAGGACTAGGGGTATAACTCAGTAGTAGGGTCCTTCCCTAGCATGTGCAAGGCCCTGGGTTTGATCCGCAATACCACAATAAGACAGAAAAAATAGGCATTTTATCATTTACTGCTTCCACGCCATGTTGAGAGTAGTAATCAGCAGCTCCAAATGGCTTGCTAATTTCAGCTCTGTGTTAAGGCTGCATTCTAGGAGGTGCACACTACCCCCACCTACTGCCCCCATAGATGATATAGCAGATCCTCTGTGTGATGGGCTCTATGTGTGGAGCTGTTGAGGACCAGGGTCTGTGTTTAAACTCTCTAAGTGGGTCCTCCAACATGGGCTACCTATGTGTCTTATTTTCTGATTTGTTAATAACGCTTATGGGAAGAATTATTAAAAAGACAATGTATGTTGATTATAGAAAATGTTAAATAGAGCCAGGCGTGGTGGTGCATGCTTGTAATCTCAGTACTTGGGAGGTTGAGACAGGAGGATCACAGGTTTGCAGCCAACCTCAGCTACTTAGTGAGGCCCTCTGCAACTTAGTGAGACCCTGTTTCAAAATAAAGAATAAAAAAAAAAATAGGGGTGGGGATGTAACTCAGAGATAGAATGCCCCTGGGTTCAATCCCCAGTATGGCAAAAAAAAAAAAAATGTTAAATAGAAGAAAGAAAATTAGTAACCATAACACCATATTTCTACTACCTAGAAACAACCGCTGTTGTGCACATGTGAATTTCCTTCATCTTTGTGTATGTGTATATATTTGTGCTGGATACATCTTGAGCAATTGAGATTATATTGCATGTGCATGTATATACATATATATGCCTGTGTATCATAAGCATTTCCTAATATCATTACAGCTATTTATCCATAACAATTATTGTGCCTGCATAATAATACACATGCCATAATTTATTCAACTAATTCTCTTCCCTGATATTTAGGTTCCTCTCAAACCAATTTTTATTAATGTAAGTACTACTGTAATAAACTGATTATTTCCTTAACATGGACTGCTAGAATTGGAATCAATGGGTCACAGAACATCAATATTTTAAAAAAATGGTATAGTCAAAGAAATGCAGTCAAATGGTAATAAGAGAAAATTTGTGTGTGTTAAACTGAAAAAAGAAAAAACACTTCCCACATGCTTCCAGACATTAAAGTTATCTTTCCTTTTCACCTTTTACATATTCATACACAAAAACTAGTCCTTTAATATTGTTTTAATTTATGTTTCTTTGATTATTAGTGAGATGAAACTCTTTTTCATGTTTATTAGCCATTTGGCTGAATTTTCTATTCATGACCCTTGTCCATTTTCCTACTGATTTTTTTTTTCAATTCATGAAAGATTCATCTCTATTAAAGATTTTAGGGCTTTGTCACTTCTATTAAAAACATTTCCTCAGTGCTATTTGCCTTTTATTTTTTAATGAATTTTTTTTTGTGTGTGTATGTGTGTGTGTGTGTGTGTGTGTGTGTGCAGAACTTTGTTTTCTATAGTCGATTACTGGTATCTCTCATCGTGGTTTCTTCCCATTGTGATCCTTAGAAGTATTTCTTCATTCAGAGATCAGATACTCTCTGTCAGCATTTTTTGAGTTATTTTTTAATTTAAAAATACAGCGTGAGCTGTGGCAAAAGACAAGGCCCATGAAGCTGATCAGGAGGCTCTTTCCACTTCTTGCATCATGGGAACACATGGAGCGCTGATTCCACAGCCCCCTGCGGTTCTGGGGATGCAGGCACCGGACTGAAGAGCCAACACGGAGCTACTAAAAACCTAGCAACAGGAATTTTGAGTCTAAGCATGGGTGTTTCAACTGTCATGTACCAAGTGTGATTTTAAATGTTAGTAGCTGGGAAGTCATTTGGCAGCAGGGCCTCCGTCAATGCTGATCCTAAAAAGTCTCAGAGAGGGGGTCTGTGTTTCTTCCTCCAACAAGTCCCGGCCACTGGAGAAATACAGCCATGGTCTCAGGTGGCAGAGAGGAAACTAGATGATTCTGAATTAGATTTTTGCTTCGGGTCACATCTGACCAACTCCATTTTCCTCTGTCATTCTGAGGCAATGGTTTTTAGCTTGAAGCTCTGTACACCAGTGAATTCTGCACAGAGGAAGGGATCAGGGTGTCTGAACAGCAGTGTGGTAGGGGTAGAAAGCACATCGACTGCGGAACTCCGCAGGTCAAAGATATCCTCTGCTCCATCATGTCCTAGCTGTGTGGCTTTGAGCCTTAGTCTCCTCACCTATAAAATGAGGATTAAAAACAGTCTAAAAGCAGAGGATTACATGTTTGCAAGTCCACCTGACAGGCTTTCCCTTGTCCCCCCAAACTACAGAGCCCAATTTCTCCAAATTAGATGTACTCATTTGTTTTCTTCAAATTGATGAACATATATATATATATATATATATATATATGTTATTTATACACACACACATATGTATGTATGTATATATATATATATATATATATATATATATATATATATAAAACAGTGGTAGAGAGAGAGATAGAATCATATCCCATTAATTATTCCATCATTTGGTTTTCTTGAAAAAAGTGAAATTATGGGAAGCAGAAGTGTCCTAGGGAATCAGACATGATGCTCAGTGTCCTTCCCACTGGAGACTCTTCAAAGCTTCCTAGAAGGTGGCCCTGTTTCTCATTGATCTGCATATTATCTAAGTATAGCTTGCTTGCACGTGTGATGATGCCGATTCAATATGTCACTGTAAAGAGTTACTTTATTATGGAAGGCATGAATTATTAATGCTTCTTTAAACTAATGTTTAAAAATCTTTGTGGCTTTGTGTATAAGGGAGGATTAAATAAGAATAAAATAATAGCAAAGCAAAGCTCTGTATTGAGCAGTGACTAGACACCAGGCACCTTGCCAGTTCCCAAAGCAGAAAGAGTGGTGTGGGATGGAGCAGGAAGGGAGGACAAAAGTGCCACATCTGTCACTTTGCCATTAAGAGTTCAGCTCTACTGGGGGAAAGAGGGGAGTGTGAACATTTCAATGACAACATCAGGTTTAAGTAAAAATCCAGTCCTCTCTGCCGCCTTCAGAGTGCTTTAGGAATGGTGCTATAATCCTTAGGTATTTATGAATTGTGTTTTTATGACACATGTGAAAGGCAGTAAATAAAATTTAAGAATCAAAAAGGAAAGGCCGTTTGAATCACTGCCTAGAGAAACAGAACTCTGGAAGTCCAAGATCTGCAGAGTATCTGAGATGGAGGAGACCCAGGGGCCAGCGTTCTGCCCACAAGTCCTGGGATGAGCATCTTGGATGCCCAGCAAGCTGATGGGAAGTCTAATGAAGAGTCAAAGCTGAATTCAAATCACTCACACTTGTTTAAACTAGGGGAAATCCCTATGTTCCTCTGAGTCTCAGTTTTCTCACCTGCAAAAAGGGGTGGTAACAGCCCTGAGTGTGTACATCCCAGGGACACTGGGAGGAACAAAGGAAAGAAGGTCTGAGGGTCCTTCGAGAGTCAAGAAGGGAGCCCATTCACTTCCTCTAGGGCACCATTAAAGCAGCAGAGTTCCCAGCATGCATATACCCCTCTGGTTCGAAGTATCTCAAGTCCTTCCTTCTGTATGTATGTATGTATTGGTACTGGGGATTGAACCCAGGGGCATTCCACCTCTGAACTATGCCCCTAGCCCTATTTCTGAGTGGTGTGGAGGCCTCTGATTTTTTTCTACCTATCTATGTTTCTCAACAGCAAATGAGTAGGAAGTGTCTATGCCCTTGACAGGTCTTGGCTTGATGTAGCAGACCATGTCCGTAAGATGATTGAATCTACATAAAGAGGAAAGTGTTGTCGAAGGAGAAAAACGGGTACTTCTTAGAACACTAGAAATGTGTGTCCCGTCGTCTGGCAGCTGGAAAAGTCCTTTGTTCGTTTGTGAATAGCATAATGTATTATGTATAGGTTTAGCCATGAAACTATGGGAGGCATACTAAGTTGAAAGGTGCCATCTATTCAGACAGAGCTTACACCTTTGGTTTAATTTAATTTTGAAAACTTTAGTGTGGTCACAAATATGTAAAAGAAGCCTTCAGCTTCTTATTTGTGGCTGTCAAAGAGCAGCCAGGAGAAAGCTGAGCCTACCAGAGAGAGAATCAGCCTTGTAAGGAAAAAAAAAAAGCAGAAAAAGAAAAAAGTCTAGATTTTCTTGGTTTTGTGTCCTCAGAAACATTAAGCAGATTGAGAAAGCATTTATTTTCCCAAATGGTGAAATGGGGGTAAACTGAAAAAAAAAATTTTTCTGGAGACAATTTTTCCAATATGGAACCTGATCCAATCAGCCTCACTCAGAAATATCTATTTCTCCTAACATATAGTTGCAAAGTACACTTCTACCATGCTACCCCACCCTAGAAAGCCTAGCAGTATCGAAGTGCTTCCATATACCCAAAGCTGGTTGCCTCATTTCTGCTGAGAATGAATAAAGAAAAATGTAGGTGAGTAGCCAGCTTGCCTATTCTAGTAAGCACAGCTGCAGCACATACAGTTTGAGAGACCACAGCCCTCAGCATTAATCGTAAACGCCGTACCACACCTGCAGGCCTCAGCTCACTGCTGTCGAGGTTTTGCCACAGTATGGCCTATTAGCAGGAATTTAATTATCATTTACATAAGTTATGGAAATAATCTATAATATCATTAAAATAGGGCTCAAAAATCTGAATTTGTAAATATTTAAAGAAGGAGTCAGTGTACAGGAGACAGAGTTGGGCATACGGAAATCTAGTCTCTGCTCTATCCATAACTAGGGATCTTGGATGGGCCACCACCTCTCTCTAGGCCTTGATGTCATTCCTGAAATATGGAGATAATAACAAAGATATCTACATCACAGAATTACGTGAAATTGAGTAAGTGAAACATACCTTGGCTAACACTACACAGACGTCAATGATGCTGTTGATAGAGAAACAGAAGCCACAGGTAAAACGCAGGCACTGGCTTTGGAGCCAGACTGTCTGAGAGTAACTCCCAACTCCACCTCCTCGTGTTAAACTTGGATTTTCTGGCCCTTGGCTTCAGTTTTGTTATCTGTAGTAAGGAGTCCTTGACAATGCCTGTGTATGTCACTGAGATGATGTATATGGATGAATCTGGTAAACTATAAACCACTCTAAAGGAACCAGGTCTGTGTGTGCTCTTTCTGGTATCCTCTGTGTTTAGCACAGTGGTACATGTTGTGACTATACCATCAATGTTTGTGGAATGAAAAAAAATGGAAAAAAAATGATTCTCCCATTTCATATTGTCTAAAACCGGAGCAGAGTCAGGTACTATGCTGTTTCAAATCTTTGTCCAATTCAGTTAGGCATGTGGTTACTTGTTTTGTCTTATCTCTCAAAGAACATCCCACAGTTTCTGCCATTTCTTTTCCACTATGATTGGGAAATGTAATCAGAAAAGGGAAGTAATATGTTCATGCCAGCTTCATGATTTACCCAAAGACATATAGCTACTAAGTAGCACGGGCAGAAGTGGAACTCAGGTCAGGTTAACACAAAGCTCTTCTATTTTTTTCTCCTATATGAATGTACTTAACAACTTGAAGGAAAACCATTCTCAGAGTAGGCGCTATAGCCTGCTGCCTTCTCTTGTGAGGGTGGTACCCATGGGAGACAGAAAAGACACAGCTCCCATGTTTCAGCACTTCTCTGTTTACTCCAGATGAGAAGCAATTATAATCATTCATTTTTTGTAATATTATAGGTAAAAAGCTGTCTGTGGCCCCAAATCAGGAAATTATTTTTGGGGAGAAATTGAATGCCTGTCTTAAACATCTGAATCATACTTACAACAATTTTCTAACCAACATTTCTCATTGGTGAAAAACAGCTCACTGAGCCCTGTCCCTGCACGTTGAATATCTCTACAGGCTAGAGAAGACTTCCAGGCCAATGCTATTCTCAATTTGGTATTTGCAAAGACATCTTAAAAGAGAATAATCAAATCGCCAAACCTCCTCCCATCTTACCCTTAAGTCCTTGGCAAGTGAATGCCATCTTTTCCTCTTATTCCCAGCCTCAGACATCTCTGATGATCTGACTGGCAAAGCCAAAACACTTCTTTCAGATAGTCCTGTCAGCTTCTCCAAGAAAGCCTAACTGTTAGAGAGTGTCTACATTGGCCATTGGCATGCTTTTAATCTACCAGAGAAAAGAAAAGAGTTCGTTTCTTGTCACACGTGGGCTTGCACTTTAAAATGTGCTGCATGCAACAGTAACATCATTTCATTTCATCTAATTAACGGCTATCATGGGTAAAGTACAGTACTGTGCTTAGAATTCTTCGCACAGAGTAATTGCTCCAGATATATGTACAGAATGTTACTGAAACATATAGTAATGGGAGTTTTGACAATACTGTGCTTTTAAAGCCTTTTAAGAATACCATGGGCATGTCTAAAAGAGAGCAGTGTGAAATCAGAATTTTAAAATGCTAATACGGGCATAAAATGAAGCTGAGCATTAACCCTTATCCACAATGGACAATATTAGTTTAAACATTATCTTACTCTTCTACCTTGACTGGATTTCTTCATTCATCTCAAATTTATTTAAGTATGAACTGGGTATATAGTGGTCAATAAGACAGGCCTCTGCCCTCCCAAAGTTTCCAGAACCATAGGGAAGATTAATATTGAATAAGCAACTACTGGTAATGTCAGGTGTTATTTAAAAAGAAAAGAGACAAGTTTAACATTCAGACTTGGAAATGCTCCTTTTTAGGGCTGTTGCAAATATCACCCTCTGGGCATATGCCCCTTCTCTGTATAGAATGTTCTGCACAGCTTCCCTATGAAGGGAATCTGTGAGACAAACATATCGCCTCATGTGTCCCCAAATCCCCAAAACAGAATAAGGGACTTTCTGCACTGTGCTTCCAGAACATGACTCAAGCTGTTTTGTTAAGAATCTGTTTAGTGCCTTTCCAGGACTCTGGTCCTGAGGTCAGCCTCCTTGAGTTTGAATCAAAGCTCTTTCACTTTCTAGCTAATTAGGCTTAAAGAATAAAATTGGCCTCAATTTCCCCATCTATAAAACTGAACTTGAGAAGGAGGGAGGGCGAGGGAGTGGGGCAGGAATTAGGGGAGCATTAAATGAGAAATGTGTGCATATATGCCTTTATCAGTTTGTACCTAACAAAGATGTATGATTACAATGCACCAATTAAAAAATAAAATTAAAAAAAGATTTATAATAACATATAATTCTTAGGATGGTTGAGAGAATTCCATGATTCATCATATAAAATGTATTTAAAACAATACCTAATATACAGTGAGTTTTTAATAAATATTGACTCTTGCTATTAGTATTTTATACTGGAATTATGTGCCCAATACATCTGTCTTCTTCACTAGATCACACATCCTTAGATCCCAGTGCCCTTTATTTATCCATCCTGCCATTTCTAGCACTTGACACAGGGCTTGGCATACAGTAGGTACTCAAGCAATGTTTGTAAAATGCATGGAAAAGTTATAGATCCTCATAAACATGATAATCCTACTCTGTGCCTAGATTAAAAATTTAGCTCAAAGTATTTTAGGAGCTTGGTTTATGCCGCTCTATTACTTTGTTCCACGTGCTGATGAATAACAAATAAGACAGTGTTTTGGACAATAGCTTGATATGCTCCTTGGCTCTTTTGTTTAATTGCATGTTCTCCTTGGGTTCCTTGGACACCATAGAATATAACTGAAATTTCTTTAGAATCAGCCCTTACATTCTTTGAAAGAGAAAACAATATTATGTCTCTCTTATTTTAATTATGCCAAGCTGCATGTATGAGAGTTGCACAACACAATGCAATTTTATTTTGTCAAGTGCCTTTCATCTTGAGTTGCATCCTTGGCATTCATGTTAAATAATAAATAATACAGCACAAGGTGTTTGGGAGTGTGTGTATGGGGGAGTGGGAATTAAAGGACCAAAACAATCGAGGGAAGCTGAGAGAACAGAGAACCTCTAATCAGATTTCAGAGGACCTCCAGCTCCTCATCCAGCTGTGATTGTGCAGTGACGTTCCAGGCAGAATAACTGGAATGGGGATGTGGTTTAGCAAATGGCTTAAACAATGGCTCTGATTTCATGGTGATGACACAGTTGCACTGTGTTTGTCATGCTGCTTTGGAGCGCTTTATATACCGTGCAGGGCTTTCCATTTAGAAGGACGTGTCTCAACAGACAACCTGCTGTCCTCCTCCACATCATCAGGGGAGAATTGAAATGGTAGTGGGGATTTCTGATGGGCACTGCAGAGTCTACCCATGTCCCAGAGTATGAGAGTGAGAGGCCTGAAATTGCAGTAATGGGAGTGAGCATTTATTGATACTCACTGCATGTGAGGCATTATCTTAAGTGCCTCATGTACTCTATTTCAGAGACCAGCAAACTACAGCCATGGGCCAAATCCACCTGAGGCCTGCTTTTGTACAGCCTAAGAATCAAGGATTTCCATATTTTCAAAAGACTGCTTTTAAAAACAAGAAGGACAATAAATACAAGAATAATATGTAACAGAGGCCTCACATGACCTGCAAAGACTGAAATATTTACTTTCCCTTCTTTTATAGAAGTCTGCAGAGCCATGACCAAGCTCATTAACATGGCCCAAGCAATAATGTGAGCATTTATTATCCCCATTCTATAATCCAAATGCTGGTCCACAGAAAGGTTAAGCATTTAGCTGGGTATGGTGGCGTAGGCCTGCAATTCCAGTACTTGGGAGATAGAGACAGAAGAGAATCACAGGTTTGAAGCCAGCCTCAGCAACTTAGTGAGACCACGTTTAAAAAAAAAATAGGGCTGGAGGTGTGACTCAGAGATAGAATGCCCCTGGGTTCAATCGACAGCACCACAACAAAGAAAGGAAGGAAGGGAGGAGAGAAACAGAGGGAAGGAGGGAGGGAAGAAGAGAGAGGAAGGAGGAAGGAAGGAAGGAAGGAAGGAAGGAAGGAAGGAAGGAAGGAAGGAAGGAAGGAAGAAGGGAGAAAAAAAGGGAAAAGAGAAGGGAAGAAAGGAAAGAAAAATGAAAATAAATAGAAAAGACTAAGCTCTCACCTAATATTTTGTAGCTCATCAACAAGACTACTACTCAGGGATCACAAACTCAAATACTTACAGGACTTGAGTAATATCAATCAGGACTGTAGACCCAGGAGGACCTGGGACAAATGCAGAAGACACATGTCCCTTAAAAAGGATGCCTGCATTTCTTTGTGAATAGCACAGCAATAAACATGGGAGT
>PVLC010004367.1:0-85822 GCA_004027655.1 Graphiurus murinus
CAGAGAGAGGGGTTATTGGAAGTTTGTAGGAAAAGCACTATTTGGAAAGACGACCTCAGCACTGTGTTTGTTATCGTTTGTGCAACGCCTTGATCCCAGAAAGAGAGAGTTATAATAAAAGAGGTTCGAACCAGTAGCATTTAGCCGGCGTCTTTTATTGGGGCCTCATGGCTGAGGGTTCAGCCTGGGGTGCCCGATACAGGCCTATCCCAGTGGGCCCAGATACCAGGTCCCAAATAAACAGCCTAATGTTATACCTTAAGGAACTAGAAAAACAGAAACAAACAGCCCAACATTAGCAGAAAGAAGGACATAATAAGAATCAGAGCAGAAATAAATAGAGGCTAGAAAGCAATAGCAAAGATCCCCAAAACTAAGAGTTGTTTTTTTGAAAAGATGAACAAAATTGACAAACCCTTAGCTAGACTAATAAAAAGAAGACTCAAATGGCAATCAGAAATGAAAGAGGAAACATAAGCAATACCTCAGAAACACAAAGGATCATAAGAGACTGCAATGAAAAATGATATGCTGACAAATTGGGTTACCTTGAAGAAATGAATAAATTCCCAATCACATACAATCTTCTGAGACTGAATCATGAAAAATAGAGATGCTGAACAGATCAATAACAAGTAGGGAGATTGAATCAGTAATAAAAAGTCTCCCATCAAAGTAAAACCCAGGTCCTGATGGCTTCACTGCTGAATTCTACCAGACATTTAAAGGAGAACTGACACAAATCCTTCTCAAATTCTTAAAAAAAAATGAAGACGCAGTACATCTATAGCTAGATAAGGACATGACAAGGAAAAATAACAGGTCAATTTCCCCACACTCATTCATTTATTCAACAAACATTACAGTGTCTGCTGTATTTCAAAACTTTGAGACAAAAAATGAGTAAAACATTTTCTCTGTTTTTAAAGGAACTCTCAGTTTATTCAGTGAGAAAAACTTAAAACACACACACACACACACACACAATTATAAGCAGAACAGTAGAGGTATATACAGTGGTAAAGAAAGAAAGAAATGACCTCTTCTACTTGGGGACAGAGACAAGGGGTATCTCCATTTTCTGGTTTTTCAAAGTAATGAAAAAATTTACAAGCAAAGAACAGGAATTAACCTTCCTACCAAAGCTCAGTATAACTTAGGGTTTAACCATATACTATTTTGAACTATTACTTAGTTTATATTTCTTTAACCAAGCTTTTTAGTTCTTATGGATGAGAAATCTAAAAGTTATTTTGATATCTTATAATTTTATTAAGAATTTAAATTTGATCACATTGAGATAATCTCCTAAAGTTATGACTAAAACTAGGCTATTTTTGGTTATTAATTAAATTCATTTAAAAATTAAATTTATTTTAATTGGTACATAAAAGCATAAAATTATATATATATATATATATATATATATATATATATGAGGTAACACATGATGTTCAATACATATATGCATTGTATGGTGTTTAAATCAGGTTAAATATCTATTTCCTCAAACCTTTGTCATTTCTCAATAGTCAAAACTTTCAAGATCCTTCCTTCTAGTTTTTTAATAATGTACAGTACATTATTATTATCTATAATCATGCTACAATAGCACCCCAGAACTTCTTTCTCCTACTTAACTATTACTTATTGCCCATTGATCACCCTTTACCTATCCCTTCCTCCTTCCTACTCTGGCTTCTGGGAGCTACCATTCCCTTTTCAACTTCTATGAGATCAACTTTTTTGATTCCACATATGAGTGAGCTCATGTGATACTTGTCTTTCTGTGCCTGGCTTATTGTATTTGACAATCTCCTGTTCCATCCATGTTGTTGGAGATGACTGGATCTCATTCTTTTTGTGGCTGAATAGTATTTCTTTGTATATATGTAACACATTTTCTTGATCAGTTTATCAGAGATGGACACCTAGGAGGTTTCAGTTTTTGGTTAATGTGAATAGTGCTTCAGTAAACATGGGAGTAGATGTCTCTTCAACATTCTGATTCTGATTTCCTTTTCATCCTGCACGTGCATGCACTCATGCACACAAACCAAGTTCCATAGATTTTGCTGAATAAATGCATCTTAGTTTATTGCAAGCCCTTTATTTGATATCTAGAGACTTTACTAATTTTGACTAGTTCAATAGATGTCTCTCTAAGGGAGAAGTTTCACCAGGTTCCTCATATTGACGTTCAAGAACCAAATGTAAGTTTCTAGTTTGGGCTATTAGAATTGTGTACAGGAAGCCGGGCGTGGTGGTGCACGCTTGTAATCTCAGCATTCAGGAGGCTGAGACTGGAGGATCCGGGTTCTCGGCCAGCCTCAGCTACCTAGTGAGGCACTCCGCAACTTAGTGAGGCCCTGTTTCAAAATAAAGAATAAAAAATAGGGCTGGCCTAGCGTGGAGGTAGAATGCCCCTGAGTTTAATCCCTAGTACCGCAAAGAAAAAAAAAAAGAATTGTGTACAGAATTTTCAGAAGTGTGATTACTGAATTCTCAGGTAATCACGTTTATTTTTTTAAATCTGATGTTTGGTGAAATGACCTTTGCATGAATTTCCTCTTGCTACTGTAATGAAAGACTACAGTCTCAGCTGAAAATAGATTTGTCACTTTACAATTCTGGAGATCAGAAGTGAAAAATCAAGGTTTTGACAGGTCTGCATTCTTGCATTAGAGGTTTTAGGGCAGAATCCATTTCCTTGCCCTTTCTAGCTTTTGGAGCCACCTACATTCCTTATCCCATAAACAATTTTTCCATATTGAAAGCTAGCATGCATCACTATGATAATCTTCTATTGTCAAATATCCCTCAGCTTCCTATGAGTCACCTTGATGATCCACAATAACCTCTTATCTTAATGTCTGTTGTGGTGTGGATATTGAATGTCCCCTGAAAGCTCATCTGTTGGCAGTGCAAATATGTTTAGAGGTGAGATGATTGAGTCATGAACATTCTAACCTCATCAGTGGGTGAATCCATTTGTGGATTAAGGATTTACTGGGTGGTAAGGTAGGCAGGTAAGGTGGAGCTGAAGGAGATGAGTCACTTGGGGCTAGGGCCTTGGGGACTATAACATATGTCTCTTATCCCCTCCCCTTGTGCTGTCTCTGCTTCCTGCTGCCATGCCCTGAGCTCTGAGCTCCACAAATGTGACTCAGCCTAACATCGACTGAAACCTCCAGAACTATGAGCAAATAAACCTTTCTTCCTCTAGTTATTGTCATCAGGTATTTTGGGTTACAGCAGTGAGAATACTGACTAAAAAAAGGTCTCCATAATTTAATCACAACTAAAGGGTTTTTTTTTTTCTTTCTTTCTTTTTCTGATATTGGAGATTGAACCCAGGGGCATTCTACCTCTGAGCTACACTCCCATACCTGTTTTATTTTTTATTTTGAAAAAGAGTCTCACTGAGTTGCTGAAGGCCTTGTTAAGTTGCTGAGATTGGCCTCCAACCTGTGATCCTCTTGTCTCTGCTTCTCAAGTACTGGGATGCCACCATGCCCAGCTCTGAAGTTTGTTTTTTTTTTTAACCATGTAAGGAAATATATTCACAGCTCCCAGGGATTTGGGATTTTGACATTAACATCTTTGGGGACTGTTAATCAATCTACCACAGTCTTCTTGTCTTTGACTCTGGTAATATTATTTGCTGTGAAATAATATCTCATATTAATACAGCCATTCCTTTCTTTTGGTTAATGTTTATATGGAATGTCTACCTCAGTCTTATTTTCATCCTGCCTATATCATTATATTGGAGGTGACTTTCTTATAGACAGCCTGGGATTTTTAATCTACTCTGCCATTATCTGTCTCTTAGTATATGTAGACAATTTACATGTAATACAATTATTGATATATCAGGCTTTAAGCCTACCATTTTGTTTTATGGTTTCTCTTTGTTCTAATTTTCTTTTCTGTATTTTCTTTTTCTTGCTTTCCTATAGGTTATTTGTACCTTTTTAAAAGAAGTCCAGTTTGTATAAGAAGATACACTATTTTAGTTCAGTTTATATGAGGAGACTTTAATGTATCTCCTTGTGTAACTCTTATAGTATTGTTTCTAGGAATGTTTATTGTGTTTGTATTTACACATGATTTTATCCTTTCTGCTGTGCTTTGAATAAGTTTCTCCCAAAGGTCCATATGTGAAAACTTGGTCCCCAGGGTGTTGGTATTGGAAGGTGTTTGTGGGCCTTTACGAAGTGAGGCCATTAGGAACTGAGGTCCTTAGATCACTGCAGGTGAGCCCTGGAAGAGGATTGTGGGGCTCTGGTCTCTTTGTTTCTCTAGACACAAAGATATGAGCACTCATTCTAAAATGTGCTACTGCCATGATGTGTCACCCTCACTAGAGACTCAAAGTAATGGTGCCAGCCAATCTTAGCCTCAAACCTCCAGAACCATGAGCCAAAATACACCTATCTACTTCATAAATAGCCTTTGTCAAGATGTCTTGTTATAGTGATGCACTGCTGACCAATAAAATTTCCATTGTTATGTTTTATTTCTTGATCTTCCAAACTTCATTCTTTATCATTTCCTTTCTCTATAGACAACTTCCATTAGTCATATTTTAGTATTGGTCTTTTGGTGACAAATTCTTTCAATTTCTTCACTAAGAAAAATCTTGATTTCTCCTTTATTCCTGAAGGATCTTTTCTCTGGATTGGCAGCTTATTTCTTTTATCCTTGAAAAATGTGCCAATTCCTTCTGATGTGTGTGGCTTCTGTGAGAAATCTGTTTCTCAAATTGGTTTTTCTCTCTAGGTAAAGTGTTGGGTTTTGTTTTTTTTTTCAGTACTGGGGATTGAACTCAGGGGCATTCTACCTCTGAGCTATACCCCCAGCCCTATTTTTTATTTTTTATTTTGAAACAGGGTCTCACTAAGTTGCAGAGTGCCTCACTAGGTAGCTGAGGCTGGCCGCAAACCCGGATCCTCCGGTCTCAGCCTCCCAAATGCTGGGATTACAAGCATGCGCCACCACACCCGGCTTCGGTAAAGTGTTATTTGTTGTTGTTGTTTGTTTGTTTTTTTACTGCTTTCAAAATTTTTCTTTTTCTTTATTTTTAAAAAGTTTATCTACAATATATCTTGGTAGGATCTCTGTTTTTTTTTTTCTATTTGGAATTTGTTCAGATTGTTGTATTTGTTGGTTTATATCTTTTTCCAAATTTGGGAAAATTTTAGCCATTATTTCTTCTGTTATTTCTATTTTGCTGCTGAGTTCATCCATTGGATTAAAAAAAATTTCAGTCATTATATTGTTTGGTTCTAAATGTTTCATTTGTTTTTTTTAATATATATCCTTTCTTTTTCTTTTCTTTTTTTTTTTTTTTTTTTTGGTACTAGGGGGTTGAACCCAAGGGCATTCTACCTCTGAGCTACATTGCCAGCCCTGTTTTTTTTGTTTTTTTTTTAATTTTGAAACAGGGTCTTGCTAAGTTGCTGAGGATCTTACTATGTTGCTGAAGTTGGCCTCAAGCCTGTAAGCCTGTGATTCTCCTGTCTCAGTCTCCTAAATCCTGGGATTATAGCCATGCACCACCACACCCAGCTTTCTTTTTATTTTTTTCTTTCTTTTATTCGTTAGGTCTCTCTAAGTTGATGAGGCTGGCCTGGAACCTGCAATCCCCCTGTCTCAGCCTCCCAAGTAATGGGATTGTAGGTGTGTGCCACCAGGCCGAACTGTGCCTGACTTTCTTTATATCTTTTATTACTTTACTGAGACATCATGTTTCTTTGTAGAGACATTTTAGTTTTTAATTTGCCTCAAGCATGTTCATAAATTGTCATGGAAATTTTCTAGGATGGTTGCTTTCAAAAACTTGTCTGATAATTCTAACATCTCTGTCACCTCCATATTTGCATCTATCATCTATTTTCATGCAAATTGATGTCTTTCTCATTCTTGGTATGATGTGTAGTTAATATCTATAAATTTTGGGTGTTATGTTATAAAGGTCTGGCTCATATTCACAACTTCTGTTTTAGTTGGCTTCCTTTAGCACTATTTGGGTGAACAGTAGTGCCTTATTCCTGCCAGTGAGGGTAGAAGTCAAAGTTTCCTGCTCAGCCTCTACTGACATTGAGGGAGGAGAGGGCCTCCTTGCTATTCTGGGCAAGGGTGTAAGTAAAGTCTTTCCAGTAGGCTTCTGTTCTTACCACCCTTGCCTGGAGGAGGAAGAGTACCAGGTTATTGCTCCCCTCATAGTCTGCATTAATAAATAATTAATAGCACCATTCTGGGTTACCTTTTCACTAGTCTATGGTAGTGAAAGTCCTGAATTTCCATTAAGCTTTCTCTGATACCACCCTAGAGCAGAGTTGGAGGAGTGATTCATTACCATCAGTGTTAGTAAATATCCGGGCTTCCCAAGTGGGATCCACTGACATCTTGGTGGAAAGGGCTGATTGCTACCTTGCAGGATAAAAGTCTCTTCTTCTCTGACATTACCTTGGTTGGATGGGAGTGTTAAAATGCCTTATACCAGTCTTGCCAGTGTGGATGTCTAAGCTCTCTACTCAGTCTTAGTTCGTGGGGTGAGGGTATAGCCTCAGTTTTGCCTTTGTTATTTGGCTATAGCAGAATTAAAGTTGTTTTTTGTTTTGTTTTGTTTTGTTTTGTTTTGCGGTACTGGGGATGGAACCTTGGGGCATTCTACCTCCAAGCTACACCCCAACCCTAGTTTTTTTTATTCTTTATTTTGAAAGAGTGTCTCACTAAGTTGTGGAGGGCCTCACTTAGCAGCTGAGGCTGGCCTCGAACCCAGATCCTCCAGTCTCAGCCTCCCAAATGCTGGGATTACAAGCGTGCGCCACCACACCTGGCTCAGAATTAAAGTTTTAAGTCTTGCTAGGCTGCTTCTTTCCAGGTCTTTTGGCTAGAAAGAGTAGACTTTTCTTTGGTCTTTTGTCTACGTAAATTGCCATTTCAATGTTGCAGACTTCCCCAGCACCAGCCCAAGCCGTATGAGGCAAGTAGAAAACCCAGGGATACCACTTTCATGTCATTCTCAAGTTGTGAGGTCCCTGGCTCATCTGTTTTTCCTCCACATTTTCAGCATCCTCATGCAGTTATTTTCTATATAATGTTCGCAGATTTGAGTTATACTCAATAGGAGGAATCAGAACACTATATCTATTGCATTTTTCCAGAAGTAGAAGTCCTCCATCATGTCTTTTTACCATTCTATTCTTGTGACATATTTATGTGAATCCTACCCTAAAGGATTTTATAATGTTTGAGAACAGGAATCATGGTTTAACATATTTAGAGCCCATATACCTAGGGTATCCCCTGCCTGGAACATAATTATTTGTTTAGAAAATATTTGTTGAATTAGTTAAAACTGGATAATTTTAAACCTCCCATACTTAAGAATTAAGTAGCATGTTTGAAGGAGTATGAATTATATAATAGTTAAAATATTATATGGCTCAATAGCGAATTATCCTGAACTTTGGAAGATTGGCTAGTTTATGTCCTTTGTAATTTTCTTCATTTCTTTGAAAAACCTTAAAATAGGAATATATCTATCCCTTGTCTCTTCCCCCTAAGTAGGTCAATTCTTTCTTTGTTTCCCCATAGAACATACCTCTATTATATTGCTTATAACAATATATTTATTGCATACATTTTTATGTTTTTCTCCCTGAATAAACTAAGAGGTTCCTTTAAATAGAGACCATGTTTTATTTATCTTATTGTCTCAAGCTTTGGAATTAAGAGTATACAGCAAGCCAGGCATGGTGGTGCATGCTTGTAATCCCAGTACTTGGGAGGCTAAAACAGGAGGATTGCAGGTTTGTGGTTAGCCTCAGTTACTTACTAAGGCCCTCTGCAACTTAGGGAGACCCTGTTTCAAAATAAAGAATAAAAAATAGGGCTGGGGGTATAGCTTAGTGGTAGAATGCTCCTGGGTTCAATCCCCAGTGCCACACACACAAAAAACTGAGTGTACGGCAGGCACTGTAATTTTTGTGGAATTAATGGATGAATGAATAATGTGTGCATTCTATAACACTGTATTTATGCATTCTGTGACACATAGAATCTATATTTTTATATTTGAGTTTGCTTATTTATTTATTTATTTATTTATTTATTTATTTTCTGGTACGGGGAGTTGAAGCCAGGGGCTTATTTGAGTATATTTAAATATATTTAAAGGAAATGTTTATTATAATTACAAAATTTGTAATATATTATTATTTAAAAATGGTATAATGTTAATGTAAAATATACCTATGTATTTATTATTTTTCAAAATTTCATTTCAAAAGGATACTTTTATTTTTTATTTTTATGTTGTTAATTTTTTAGACTTTTATTGGGTGCATTGTAGTCTCACATCATAATGTAGTTCAGAGTGGTAATGACATGCTTGTACACAGCACTTGGAGAACTTCCCCCTGGCTGAAAAGTATACCTTTAAAAATAACTTTTGATTGTGACGTGAAATTTGAACCTTTCATATTAATAATATATCTGTAGGCAGAGGAAACATTTGAGGAAATAATGATGGAATTTTCTAAAAATAATGAAACACATCAAATCACAGATATTAGCAGCACAGGTAACCCCATCTAGGATAAATACCACACAAACATATCCTACTCCCCTAGAATAGTTCATATCCTGGTCTAACTGCCAAAAGAAAAAGAGACAAGTCTAGAAAACATCCACAGGAAAAAGATACACAAAAAGGAGCAGAGGTGAGAACTACAGCATTCTTTTCAGAAACTACATAGGTTAGATAATGTATCTGAAGGAGAGTATTATTTGGAATTATACTGTGACTCAGTTATTAAATTCTCCTTATTTATTTTTTTTGAACAATCAAAGTATGCTTTCTTTAAAAATAAACAGAACCCCCAACACCAAAATCTTGACCTATATTGGTAGAGGAAATATTTGATTGTGATCTATTCTATATTTTATTTTTGTGGCACTGGAGATCGAACCCAGGAGCATTCTACCTCCGAGCTATACCCCAAGCCCTATTTTATATATATTTTTTGAAACAAGGTCTCACTATGTTGCTGAGGATTTACCTAGACTGCTGAGGCAGGCCTGGAACTTGTGGGCATTACTGGCATGTGCAACCATGAATAGCTTATTCTGTATATTATATCATAGACTTTATATTTTGTCTTCAAAGAGTAGTGTATGGTTATTTTCTTTAGGATTACGGATTTAATACTATTTTAAGATAGGGTGTTTGATTTGTCCTATATTGACTATCTCTGGTTTTAAATTGTGTGTAAGTATTCTTTATTGTATTAAGGCTGACTTTTTTTTTTTTTTTTTGGTGGTACTAGGGATGGAACCCAGAGGCATTCTACCTCTGAGCTACAGCCCCAGCCCTGTTTTTTATTCTTTATTTAGAAACAGGGTCTCACTAAGTTGCGGAGGGCCTCACTAAGTAGCTGAGGCTGGCGGTGAACCGGGATCCTCCTGTCTCAGCCTCCCAAGTACTGGGATTATAAGCGTGCACCACCACACCTGGCAAGGTTGACTTATTTAAAGATTCTAGCTCTATAAAATGCCTCAAGTAGCCGGGCGTGGTGTTGCACACTTGTAATCCCAGCATTTGGGAGGCTGAGACCGGAGGATCCGGGTTCGCGGCTAGCCTCAGCTATCTAGTGAGGCACTCGGCAACTTAGTGAGACCCGGTTTCAAAATAAAGAATAAAAAAATAGGGCTGGGGGTGTAGCTCGGAGGTAGAATGCCCCTGAGTTCAATCCCTAGTACCGCAAAAAAAAAAAAAAAAAAAAAAATGCCTCAAGTTCTGATCAGTAGTTTAAAAATACTGATTACATCCCAAGTGCAGTAAGTACACACACAAATTCTACAAAGAAGTTTCTATTTTAAGGAAACTCAAAATTTTTAAGCTTTTAAATAACTGCTAAGATCATATACCTATGAAATGGATGATATTATAAAATCATATATATTTAAATATTATAACATGTAGTATGTACAAAAAGTCCTTATCAATTCAAATAAGAAGAGACTCATATGTATTATAATACTGTAAGTCCTCATAGACCTGGAATCCTGATATTTAGATTACTAGTATTGAAGGAGTCAGCTTGTCAGCAATGGCTCAGGGTGAATATTGTTATGATATATTCTAGGAACTTAAGGCATTTAGGCTGACCAAACCAGAAAGATTAATTGAAGCTTACTCATAGAAGATAAGATTGGATTAGAAAAGGCAAGGTATTGGAGTGCTTAAATGCCAAAATGAGTTGGAATTTAGCTTGAAGGCAAGGGGAAGCCCTTGAACCAAATCTGACATGGTTTATGGTTTTTAAAATGTAATGTAAAATGGTAAATGGTACAGACATACAAAAAGTTAACAGTATTACAATGAGCAGTTCAAATGCAGTTGGAACCTCCTGTGCACCCCTCTATCGCTGATTGTATTCTCTTATTCCCTGAACCCCAATATAGCCAGTCTTCTGATTTTAGTATTTGAAATTACTGTGCATGTTTGTAGCTTTTTACTATGTGTGCATGTATCCCTAAACTTGATATACCATTGTTTTCCATGCTTTTAAGATTAATATAAGTTTTGGTTATGTTGCATATATTCTTCTGCCACTTGTTATCTCTTAGCATTGTTCATGACATTCATTTGTGTTTATGTGTAGCTCTAGTTCATTTATTTTCACTGCTGTACAGTGGTACAATCATTTATTTTTTATTCTCTTTATGGATATTATGGTCACTACCCTCATTTCTCTTTCAATTACAGATTATATGCTATTATGAATAAACATATACATGTCTCTTTGGACTCATGAGAGTTTCCCTTCTCTACCATATAATAACTATATGACTTTGGGCAGATCACTTAACCTATCTAAGCCTCAGCTTTATCTATATAATTGGGGATGGAGTAATGCTTTATCCCAGGATTTTAAGCTAGAAAATACTAAATAGATAATACACAATGTGCACAACACTATATTTGTGCGATTTCAGATGTTCAATAATTGCTAGCTGCTGTTGTCATTCTGTTTTAGAAAAATCTTTATATTCCCAGCACCTCATGTAGTTCAATATTACTTCTGATCTTTAGATCTCAATTTTACTCTCACATCCTTTATGCCAGTGGACTGATAAGCTCTTTCTTATGACAGTGAACATCAGTAGTCTTGAGCAAGTAGAATAGAAATTTGTTGTATATTATTATCATTTTTATTAAAGTAAATATTTATGTATAGCCTTGTTTCTTAGAATTATTCTTCTTTCTTTCAGACCCTGAATACTTATTTATGGTATTTTTCAAGACAGAAATCATCTTTTTAATTTAGTATGTACTGTATTTATTTGATGTATAAAATGTTATCCTTTCTCTCTTCTTCAGGCAGGCACTAAGCTAGAAATTTGAATGCAGAGGTTACTGCAGAGATTGTTTACTCAAAAAAAAAAAAAAACTGTCTGGTGAAGCGTAAAATAGTTTTCATGGCTTAAGAAAAGTTTCTTTAAGAATAATCCAAATTGAAAGAGGTAAAATTCTAGTAGAGTGGGAATGAGAGTACCATTTTCATTGATCTTCTAGGAGAGCCTAACTGATAAGAGTGTAAATTAAGGCATAATAGAGTCCCAAAACCTTTGAGGATTGAGATGCTGAAGGTTTTAGAGTTTGGTAGCTATTTTACTCCTATAGCCTTTCCACAGGTTATTTTTTATCTTAACATTTCAGTCCTCTGAAGTAGACTGTTTGAAATGCTGATGCAGGTGCCCCAAATTGTATGGGTACATTTTTGTAGTTTAATTATTGCAGTTGGGTTATTTGTTCTTCAGTACCACCATCTTTTAACAAGAGTTTTACAAGAATATATAAGCATGTTTTTCAAAATTTCCTCTTTCAGCAAGTATCTGCTTTTTATGTTCCAGTATAATAAATAATACCATGGCTGAAAGACTTGGCTACGTACTCTGCAGATTTAATGATAGTTTATTCGCTTAGAGATGATTCACCTACTCATTATTTTCTGAAGAAAATAAGCACCTTGATATATACCGAGCCTCTCTTACTGACTCATCGGTGATTACTCTAAAACAGGGCACCCTTGTGTAAGACTTTTATGTTGCTTTCAGAAATAGCTCTTAGGCTGTGTCTCCAAAATGAAGCAATAACACCTATTTCTCTTCTCAATTTCATCCAGAAAAAATACAGTAGTATCTCTTTTAAAGTAGAAGATGGGTTTAGTGGTACTCATTATCAGAAACTTTATCATCCTTGGAAAATTGTATAAGAGGCACAGATGTGCAGTCCACAAGTCAGAAAAGGGGAATTAAGATGTATTTTCAAGGGAAAGAAAGGCTAGGCCTGTTCTGTATGACCCAAATATGTGTAACTAGACCAGTGAAAATTACATGAAGTTTCAGGTCAGTCTACTGAAGAACTTTCTCACAGAGCTAAAAAAGGGGGGGGGCAATTTATTGATGGAGTTTCCTGGTACTGAAGAAGGCCATACATAGACTGGTGGGGTCACGTGGTAGCATGTTTTGGAAGGGGCTTTAGTATCATCAGATTAAGTGGCTGGATCATAAGATCTTCAAGGATGCTTTGCATTCTGAGACTGAATTTCTCATACTAAGAAGGTGATAGACAGAACCTACTTCCTTTTTTTTTTTTTTTTTTTTTTTTTTTCGGTACCGGGGATTGAACTCAGGGGCACTCTACCTCTGAGTTACACCCCCCAGCCCTATTTTTTATTCTTTATTTTGAAACAGGGTCTCACTAAGTTGCGGAGTGCCTCATAGGTAGCTGAGGCTGGCCGTGAACCCGGATCCTCTTGTCTCAGCCTCCCAAATGCTGGAATTACAAGCGTGCCCCACCACACACAGCTATTAACTTTTTTCTGAATATAACACACATGTGTTTATAAATGTGTGTAAAAAGGAACCATTAGGTATTTTTAAATACAGTTAACTTATTTGAACAGTATTTAGTATTTGTCTGTTGTGCCATTTCTGGAGGATTTTTTTTATCGTTTACTTATATAGTTCTACTCCCTATATATATCTTTATTTTCAATTTTCTCCTTGGATTTTTACTTATGATAAACTTTTGACAGTTTCAAGTATTACTCAATGAAAATTATATCACCATTTTTTTTTTTGCAGTACTGGGGATTGAACTCAGGGGCATTCTACCTCCGAGCTATACCCCCAGCCCTATTTTTTATTCTTTATTTTGAAACCGAGTCTCACTAAGTTGTGGAGTGCCTCACTAATATCACCATTTTCAAGTGATCAACGTTGTTAGAAATTCCAAAACAACTTAGTTTTTTCATACATCATCATAATTAAAGTGCTTTTATTTGAATATAAGGTTCCAAGTTGTTCAGAAGTGCACACAGTTCTTGGTGTGTTTCCCTTCAGGTCCTACCCTGCTACCCACCCCTCCCTGTACATAGTAGTGAGATCAGAAGTGAAAACTGTATACATGAGCATAGCATAATTGACTTGTTTCTTTCATTAGTTTCTCCTTTTCCCCTCCCCCATCTCCTTCCACTATTCTACTGATTACTCTCTCAATTATCTAAAAGTCCCTTTTATTTCTTAATTTTCTGTAGCTTCCACATATGATAGAAAATATTTGGCCCGTGAATTTCTGAAACTGGCTGACCTCACTTAGCATAATTTTTCTAAATCCATCTATTTTCCTGAAAATGCCATAATTTTTTAGTTCTTTGTGTCTGAGTAAAATTCCATTGTATATATGCCACATTTTCATTATCCTTTCTTCTGTTGATGGATATTTAGGTTGTTTCATAATTTGGCTATTGTGAATTGTGCTGTTATGAACATAGATATGAGCCAGGCATGGTGGTGCATACCAGTAATCCCAGTACTTGGGAGGCTGATAGGATTGCAAATTCAAGGTCATCCTCAGCAACTTATTAAGACCATGTTTCAAAATTAAAAATAAAAAGGGCTAGGGTATAGCTTGGAAGTAGAATGCCACTGGGTTCAATCCTCAATACCCCCCTCCACTAGAAAAAAACATAGATATATGTATCACTATAGTTTTCTGACTTTAATTCTTTTGGACAGATACCAAGGAGTGGTATAGCGGGGTCATATGGTGGTTCCATTCCTGGTCTTTTGAGGGACCTCCATACTGATCTCCATAATTGTACTAATTTGCAGTTCCATCAATAGTGTATGAGTTCCTATTCCCTCACATCTTCTCTAGCATTCGTTTGTATTCTTGATGATTGCACTTCTTTTTTTGTGTGTGTGTATGTGGAACTGGGGATTGAACCCCAGGGGCATTTTACCTCCGAGCCCTTCCCCCAGCCCTATTTTTTATTCTTTTTTTTGAAACAGGGTCTCACTGAGTTGTGGAGTATCTCACTAAGTAGCTGAGGCTGGCCGCAAACCTGCAATCCTCCTGTCTCAGCCTTCCAAGTACTGGGATTACAAGCATGCACCACCATGCCCAGCTGATGATTGCAATTCTAACTGGAGTTAGATGACATCTCAGTGTAATTTTGATTTGCTAATGATATTGGACATTTTAAAGTTTAATAATTTAAAAAATAATTTAAATTAATTTAAATAACTACACATGAGTAGTGATTACCATATTGAGCAGCTTTACTCTAGGAGCTTAAGTAATATCAAGTTTAGACAGCCATTTGCACAATTGTAATTCAAAACTATGTCTGTACAACTCCTAAACTTATATTTTTCCATTATTATATGCTGCCTCATCCAAAAAAGTCAACATGTCTGTGAAGACAGTAAGGAAGAATGAATGGATCTTACCCCACTGAGTAGAAAATGTGAAGATAATTAGGCACTTTGAAAGGTATATTAGTACTTTAGGCTCCTACCTCACTAAATTAATAAATATTCTGGAGCACTAGGTCATAATTAAAAAATCAATCAGTACTTATAATTTTTATAATTTTATATTGCTATATTAGATTATATAAATATAGTATGAGAACATTAGATTATGGAAATAATTTCAGATATTAGCATACTTCAAAAGTTTTTTTTATATCTAGGGAGTAGTGTCTTCAAAATAAGTAGTCTAGTCATGTATTTTAAAAATAGTTTTTAGATATAAGTAAGAATTGACATCTTTTAAATAATAACTTGTGTTTTTATTTTTTAAAAGTCTCAGATTCATAGTTAAGCATATTTGTTGGCATCAGTTTTAATATATTTTTGGATCTGTTTAATACAAATTTTAATCCGGTTCACCATGAAATGCAATGCTTATTTTTAGAACCAGCAGCAGAAATAGCAAGAATTACAAGACTTGTACAAAACTTTTGTTTACATAGCTACGTAAAAGAAGCAGAAAAAGAGAAATCAATGAATCATCCTTGCTAATTTTCTTCTCTGTTAAAAATAAATCTCATAATAAATATCCTTTTTGTTTTGCTTAAAAAATGTATATTAGTCTTAAGTACAATTTGCTAATGGCTTTTGAAGAATAAGGCCACAGACTCCTGAACCAGTGTCATCTTTGTGGCCCTTGTCACTTAGTGTACAGTGCTGACCACAGGGGTGTGTGTGTGTGTGTGTGTGTGTGAGAGAGAGAGAGAGGGAGGGAGGGAGAGAGATATGAAAGCTCAGGCTCAATTAAATTTAAATTCCGGTACAGAGAACAAAGCCCTCCTCACAGGACCATTCATAGTTAATCTGTCTTCAGGCAAGGGAAATGGACCAAAGTCGAGTCACTCATCCCATGCAGCTTACCTTTAACATGTGCCTGGTGAGGGTATGGGCCTTACTCAGGCCTGGGTAGGCATTACTGGCCTCTGGGTTCTTCTCCCACTTTACTTTTTGGTCGGATGGAGAAGAGTTCATCTTTGTCTGGGCTGGGCTGCATTGGAGGGGAGGGGCTTCAGCTCCTCTTCTCTGAGCTGCTGACCCCCTGGGTGTTCTTGTGCTCTCCTCCCAACTTGATCTCACTGGTGCCGGCCCTGAGGGTTGCAATGGAGACACATCAGCACTGAGTTGAGCCCCCTTCTCCACTCCCACATTACATACATGTACAGTCAGCCTGGACACTGAACAGCTTAGTGCAGTGTTGGGGGTGTCTGCTTCCAACAGTTGCCACTCCTCTACCACTCATCATGCCCATAGGAAGATGAAGTTAAAAAATGGTGAAAAGGCAATTTGACAGGCAGGAGAAACAGAAGAATAATAAGAACCACTATTTCTTACTATGGAGAGCATTTGAATTTGATGCCGTCCCATTTATTAATTCCTGGCTTTATTTCCTGGGTATTACAGGTCTTTTTGAAACATCTCTGCCTGTGCCTATATGTTGGAGGGTTGGTCCTATGTTTTCTTCTAGTAATTGCAGTTTTTCCTGCACTTTTTAATTAAAATTGAATTATATCCAAAACAATTGCTATTGGCTTTAGATTGAGCATGAAACAGGTAAAGTGGAGTGCATTGGAAAAGTGAAGGACAAAGGATTAATAATGAAAGCAAATTATTCCTATGAATAATAGAAATAGAATTAGCTTTTTGTGTGTATGGTGCTGGGAATTGAACCCAGGGGCATTCTACCTCCAGCTACACTCCCAGCCCTATGGGTTTTTTGTTGTTGTTGCATTTTTTGTGTGTTTTTTTTTCTTCATCTGGAAACAGTCTCACTAAGTTGCTGAGAGCCCCATTAAATTGCTGAGGCTGGCTCTGTGAACCTGTTATTCTCCTGTCTCATCCTTCCAAGTACTGGGATTACAAGTGTGCGCCACCACACCCAGCTTAGAATTAGTATTTTAAGATGCAACCTTGTGCAATGTAGCCTGGCATGGTGGCACAGGCCTGTGTAATCCCAGCACTGGGGGGTTGAGATAGCAGGATCACAGATTCAAGGATAGCCTGAGCAACATAGATTCTTAGCAACCTAGCAAGACCTTATTTCAAAATAAAAAATAAAAAGGGCTGAAGCTGTAGCTTGGAAGAAAAATGTCCCTGGATTCGATCCCTAGTAAAACACAAACACACACACACACACACACACACACACACACACACACACACACACACAGAGTATTCTAGGCTTTATTCTTTGTCCTCTACTTTTTGCATAGCATTTATCAACTTGTAGTATGCCATATTACATATATTTAAGATATTTTGGGTGTGTGAGAGTGAGCACATGCGTGAGCTGGACTGAGAGGAGGGGCACAGAACACAGGGGCTGGACAACTTTAAAAGTTCTTCTTGATTTCTCTTTCTCAGATGGGAAAGCTGACAACCATGCCTGTAGGTCTGATATATGCATCTCTGAGTGTACATGTGGCCAAAGAAAAGGAATCGAAAAACCAGCTAGTAAGACCAGAGCAGGTAATATGCCCACAAAAAGTTTATGAACTTTGCACAATTTAAGGATAATGCAAAAACTATGTGGTTGTTTTATTTTTTGACACTGTAACCAGGGACATTCTACCTCTGTGGTACACCACTAGCCCTTTTTATTCTGAAAAAGGATCTTGCTAAAGTGTTGAGGTTCTTGCTAACTTGCTGAGGCTGGCCTCAAACCTGAGATTATCCTGTATCAGCCTTCCAAGTACTGGGGTTACAGGTGTGTCACCACGCCCAGCTTGTTTTGTTTTGTAAATTACTTTTATTAAAATGTCTTTAGTGGGGCCTGGTGGCTCAGGCTTGTAATCCCAGCATTTGGGAGGCTGAAACCAGAGGATCACCTGCAACCTCAGCTACTTAGTGAGGCATTCCACAACTTAGTAAGACCCTGTTTCAAAATAAAGAATAAAAAAAAAAAATAGCTGGGCGTGGTGGCACATGCTTGTAATCCCAGCATTCGGGAGGCTGAGACCGGAGGATCCAGGTTCGAGGCCAGCCTCAGCTATCTAGTGAGGCACTCTGCAACTTAGACTCGGTTTCAAAATAAAGAATAAAAAATAGGGCTGGGGGTATAGCTCGGAGGTAGAATGCCCCTGAGTTCAAGCCCCAGTACCACACACACACACACACAAAAATAGGGCTGGGGGCATAGCTCGGAGGTAGAATGCCCCTGAGTTCAATCCCCAGTACCACAAAAAAAAAAAAAAAAAAATAGGGCTGGGGGCATAGCTCGGAGGTAGAATGCCCCTGAGTTCAATCCCTAGTACTGTAAAAAAATAAAATAAATAAATAAATAAATAAATAAATAAATAAATAAATAAAATGTCTTTAAAGTCTCTGTTCGGTGCCTTTTAAAAGTTGAAAGAAATAGTTATATCCCAAACTAATAAAAGTGTTGTGTGGATGAATGTTTGTATCAATTTGAATCTCATTATGATGTATAATTACAATGTACCAATAAAAATAGAAAAATAGTGTATTTAATACAAGTGTCTAAAATTCTAACTTCAATGAAAATAATTGGTGATTTTTCTCAACGAATAATCAATAAGTAGTATAGATTCTTAGACCTAAGCAATCTGATTTTTCTCTCTTGAAAAATTTATACAGATATATCCAGCATTAGGATGCCTCAGATTAAGAAAATTATTAAGATCTGTTGGAAGTGACTTTAAATGTTTTTTAGTTTAGCCTTTTTTATGGTACCATCAACCCCTCTACAAGTAGTAGGTACACTCACTGGCCATTTATCTTCTACATATATAATACTCTGCATAAAGGAACCTAAGGAGCTCATTCTATTTTCCAGAAGGTCTCATTCAACTTAAGATTCTTCCTTATATAAAACACAAACCTACCTCATAATAACTTCTACCCATTGGTAGAATATTCCTGTATTAGTTTCCTACTGAAAAATTCTCATTTCTTTTCTAAAGAACAGCCCTTGAAGTAATTCTATGTGTTAGTCATCTTTTTTAGGGGGAGGTTACTGTGACAAATATCTAAGAAAATCAACTTAGAAGAGGAAAGATTTATTTTGATTCATAGTTTCAGTCCATGATTTCAGAGGTTTTAGTCTATGATCAGCTGCCTCCATTGCTTTGGGCCTCAGGTGAGGTAGAGCATCATGACACAAGAACATGGGAGAGGAAAGTTGTTCAGCTCATGGCAGCTGGAAACAGGGGAAAGTAGGGAGAGAGGGAAGAAAGTGCCAGGCACAAGATGTAGGGCACCCCCTGCCACCCAGTGAATGCTTCCTCTAGCCATGCTTTACTTGCCTACAATTTCCACCTCCTCCCAGAAGTCCATTCAGCTATGAATGGATTGATCCATTGATCAGGTCAGAGCCTTCATGATCTAAGAACTTTCTAAAGCCCCACCTCTGGACATTGCCACATTGGGACCATCCCTTCAATACATAAGTCTTTGGAAGAAACTTCATATATAAGCCATAACATTTTATTCCTGGATAGAAATATTAGTTGTTTTAATTATTCCTCATATCATTTATTTGCATTCTTTCACTATCATGATTGCTCTCTGCCACACATGTTCTAAACAGTGTTTCCTTTAGGTATTTTGACTACTGTAGGGTAAGAGTCAGACTCTCTCTTGTTCTGGGTATTATATTTCTATTTATGCTGCCTAAGAATATACTCGTTTTATGTTTAGTTTTTCTTGGAATACTCAAAAGCACCTCATAACTAGCCTTTTACCATGACATAGTAAACTTGCAGTTTTCTAAAATTCTCTAAACCTTTATACATGGAATACTGATAAGCTGTCTTTTCTCTTGGTCTATACTTGTGTGTTTGGACTTTTTGAACTCAGTTGTTAGTTGTATCTGTATGTCCCTTCCTTTTTAAGTGTCATCTAGTGACCATACTTAAGTTTCCCTTTAGTAAAACAATTCTGCAGGACCATAGGGTAATCATTTTAACCATGAAGTTTATAGTATTCAGATCAGTAAAATGACTAGTATCTGGGCTGCATGTATACAGCCAGATATATACCTCCCCAGTCATTTCTTTTTAAATCCCTCTGACATGAGCTTGACTTATTTTCATTTGCTTGTTTTCACCTCACCAAGAAATAACTGAGAAAAAAAATATCGATTTGAGTGTTCTAGTTACTTTGGTTCAATTTAATTTTAAATGTGGTTTTATAGCTTCCCGAATCTAGTAATTTCTGAGTACAGAACAGACTGTATTTATACAGTAAGTGGCATTTAAGCCCAAGGCCACCAATCCGTAATGAGAATGTTCTCTCAGTGGAGACTACAGTAACACCCTACTGGCTGGTTCCTAAAATTCTCACAATGGAACTGAAATACTTTTATCAAAAACCTTTCAACTGTGTTTGAATGTCCGTGCTGAAGAAGGAAAATACTTTAAAGCACTGATTCTTAACCATTCTGATCCTTTTGCAAATCTGATGAAAACTTTAAATGCCCCTCCTACATCATCCCTGCATATAAGATGGTTTTCAATTTTATCAGCAATCTTAGTTATTCTTAGGAAGAAGGTTGATGAGGATTCTTAGTCAGCCATACTGCTGGAAAAGAGAGTCTAGCTATTTTATGTTTTTGATATAAATTTTTTTGCCTCTAGCTTCCCATATATACTGCCCCACCTTTCCAATCTAAATACGTTGAAGAGCAGCCTGGACATTTACAAATGGGCTTTGCATCGATCCGTACTACAACTGGCCATTATTTTGGCTGGTGCAAGGTAAGTCTATTCTGATGGTGGTTTAATATCAGAGGTTTCTGATGAATTGTTTCAGTTACCTGTTGATGTGTAAAAAACTACCCCAAAGCTTAGTGGCTTAAAATAGCAGTCATTATATTGCATGATTTTGTGGGTCAGAAATTTGAACAGAGTCAGACAGGTGATGCTTCTGTTGCATGTGGTATTGACCGAGGTCACTCTGTGGAAGTAGTCTGGCAAATGGGCTGATCTAGAGAGTCCAAGACACCTTTATTTGCATCTCTGGCACCTTGTCAAGGATGGCTGGAGGCTGGGTTCAGCTGGGATTCTTGACTAAAGCATCTATTTTTTTTTTCTCTCAAACATTATGGCTTTGAGGTAGGTAACTTACATGGGCAGTTCCGAGTTCCCAAAGACATTGTTACAGTAGGACTTAGGGAGAATTTGCCAAGCTCTTACGTATCTTCACATATCCATAAAAGTCACTTCTACAGTATTCTCTTGTAAAATCAAATCACTAAGGTCATCCCTGTTTAAAGGGAGAAAAACTAGGTTGCACCCATCAGTAAGAGTAGCAGCAAATAATTTATAACCATATTTAACCTTGTATACCACTGTCGCATAAATTAAAGTAGTTCAACAAGCATTTATGTCACGTAGCATGTACAAAGGATTATGTACCTTCTATAAGAAGTTCTGAGATTGCTTCTGAATTTATTTATTTGACTAAGAGAAATGTTTTTCAGTTGTTGGGGTTGGCTCATAAAACCATTCCTAGTAGTGGCAGCTGTGGAGCAAAGTAGAATGCACCAGACTTTGGTGCTAAGCATTGAATCAGCCATGTGCAGGAGTAGAGTGGTGGAATGAGCTGATACAACACTATTGTTTCATTATCATCACATAAACATAGCTGTGTTAGCATCAACATATTTCCACTGTGAGTTTCCTAATGACAATATTGGTACCAGCATTTTCTTCATTCTGACTCAATAACCGCATAACTTTTCCCGAAATATAGCCTATTTAATTATGAACTCTTGTGCCTTTTTGTTTCTAATCCATTCCTTTCAAAAAGAAAATTCTAATGATTTATGAAAAATAACATATCTTTAGGTGAAACATCAAATCAATGAACACTTGATCATTCCAGATGATGCTTCAAACATCTGATGAATACATGGTGTTATTTGTGATAATTTGTGCTTGTTATACAATTCTAATAGTACCAGTTGTACTACACACTCTTAATAGTTTGATCTCTAAGGGAAATGTTTTAACTAATTATGGTCTGAATCATGCCCCCTGAGGATATGTGCCAGTAGCTAGATGATTCCGACTTTAGTCTCCTGAGACATAATTTTCCATGGTGTTCTCAGATGTGTCTTCACTGAGGTAAATTGTTTCTGAGAGATCTTTAAATTGCTATTGTAACTATCACCCAATTTAAGACTGAAAGAACACTTTATTCTCTTAATATGCTGAAACAAATAGATTGAAGAAGAACACTTTCAAACGCATTTCATCTTTAATGTAAACAACTTTTCTTCTCTAATTTCCCCTAAAAACATAATCTATTCTTTAAAAATTATATCTGATTCGAATTACATTCTGCATGAAACCTAGAATCATGTAAGGAGAATTCAATTCCTACTGCTGCTTAAAAATTTAGGTAACAGTGCCCCCCAGTGGTCGAAATGAGTTCCTAAACATAGATGGGATTTTTCCAGAATACTAGTTTTCTTCCTTATAAATTGATTTACAATCAGCTGTCAATATGTCTTTTAATGTTGAATTTGAAATTTTATCAAGACAATCCCTCAAGAGAAATAGCTAAGTGACACTTAGGGTATATGTTGGTTTGTATAGCTTTAAGCCAGGATGAATAGGACAAACCCCCTATATTTCTGTTCACCATTAAACTGAGACAAAATTACTAGACCAAGATAGCTCAGCAGTAATACCTTCTTTCTTATATAATATAATTATTCTAATTTTTCTGCCTTGAAAATCTCTTTGTTCTTGTTTTTATTGGATAGTTTTATAGCAGTTAGTTCAGAAAAGGAGACCATATGTTTGATTTGTGTTTTCCGGTTCATACAGCATGATTCTGTTTAAATCATTTTGGAATATCGTATTTCTTCTGATGTAAATGAGTTAATACCTATCACTCAACAAATATAACAACCTTTCTTGTATTAAAATAAATTAGAACAGGGAAAAGGAATTTATTCTGAGATAAATTTCATATTTGGAATTTTTTCTCATTCAAATGCACCAAAAAAAAAAAAAACAGGGAAAATGAAGCTCTTAGGTTTCTTTCAGTTTTGTTTTGTCTCCATAAATCATAATGTTGTTGTTGCATCTTTATTAATCAGATGTTGTATCTACGCTGAAATATACCTCCCTTCATGCTTTATTTTAATTCCATTCATTTTCCTAGGCCATTACAAACTAAGATGATAAATCTTTATATTTTGCAATATCTTTTCTATGAACCACTCTGATTATTTTATAAACATTTCTTTACCCAATTGTATGAGAAAAATAGTAAGCAAGTATTATTTATGTTAAATAGAATGAAAAGCAGGAAATGAAGAGAAGCTAAGTTAAGCAAGTATCCTCATAGTGATTAAATGAGACAGCTGGGTTTAGATTTGGGTGTAGTGCTAAGTTGAATTTTTAATATAATCTCAGAAATGTAAGCCATTTTACCTAATTATCAACAGCTTCAAAAATGTAGGTGTCGGTGTCCTATCCCCTCCTTTTTTTTTTTTTTATTCAGGGTGTTTATATCTTTGTGAAAAATGGGATAATGGATACAGTACAACTTGGAAAAGGTAGGCGAGCCAACCATTTTTTTCATACCTATCAATATTTAATTTGTTTTTTTTTATTATTGGTGCATTGTAATCATACATCTTTGTTAGGTACAAGCTGGTAGAGGCATACATGCACACAGCTCTCATCTAACCCTTCCCCAATTCCTGCCCCACTACCTCCTCTTCCCTCCTTCTCCTTGATAAGATTGTGAAAGTACATCATGTGCATTAGGATGTTTCCTTACCCCCCTCCCTGTCACCTTCAATTAAGTCACCTTCTTTGCTTATCTAAGGTTCCTCCTCCTTCGTCTAGAGTCTCTCTTATGCCCCATTTTCTCCCTAGCTTCCGCATATTAGGGAGAGCATATGATTTTTTTACTTTTTTTTTTTTTTTTTTTTTTTTTTTTTTTTGCGGTACTAGGGATTGAACTCAGGGGCATTCTACCTCTGAGCTATACCTCCAGCCCTATGTTTTATTCTTTATTTTGAAAACGGGTCTCACTAAGTTATGGAGTGCCTCACTAGGTAGCTGAGGCTGGCCTTGAACCTGGATCCTCCGGTCTCAGCCTCCCGAATGCTGGGATTACAAGCGTGCGCCACCACGCCCGGCTGATTTTTTTACTTTTTATGACTGACTAATCTCACTTACCATATGTTTTCCAGTTCCATCAATTTCCCTGCAAATGACATGATTTTGTTCTTCTTCATGGCTGAGCAAAATTCCATTGTGTACATATCTCATAGTTTTGTAATCCATTCATCTGTTGATGGACATCTTGGCTGGTTCCATAGTTTGGCAATTGTGAATTGTGAGTTCTCTACTTTTGGAAAATTCTCTGATATTACTTCTTTGGAAAGATGGTCGATTCCATTAGTTTCAACTTCTAATCCCTCTTCTATGCCTATTCTTAGGTTAGCTCTTTTAAAATTGGCCCAGATCTCGATGTTCAATTCATGCTGTCAAATTTTTTTTTCTAAATTATGTTATGCATTTTTTTGGAGGAGTGAGATAGGCTTGAAGCTTGGAGCTGCTATAAAGGGTGAGCTGAGGGACCACTGTGGAGAGGATACAGGGGAACAAGATGTCAGACGGAAGATAATATGTGAGAGTTTCATTGCACCACACAAAATGTCTTGGTTGAGACAGCTAAACTGAACGCAGCTAAGGAGAGGGTGATGTGGCACTGTTATGCAAAGCTAGAAGGAGGAGTGGGGACCAAGGAGGGAGTTGAGGGAGAGATACAGAGATGAGAGAGCTAGGTAGAATTGTTATCGGGTTTCCATAGAGGTACTCTGGGGATGGAATGAGTTGTTAAGTCCTGAGATGAGAGAAGGGAATAACTAGTGAAATTAAGGGGAAACGCTGCCAGAAGAGGGCATGTCAGGGAGGCACAGAGGAAACATTTGGCTGGTCTGGAGCTTGGGAACGTATAGTTGAGAAAGCTGATGGTGGCCTGGATCAGCTGTAACCACGAGAGTAAAGAGAGGGAAGAGTTAGTTGAGGATTGGCGGAGTGAATCCAGGACTACCTTGAACTGGTGAACGATATCCATGGAGACCTGGGAGACCTGAGTTGTGATAGAGACATATTTTTTATAGATGTGTAAGACCCCGCACATTTATTTAGTCCAGAATATAAGGGTTACTTTTATATTGTCTTGAGGGGAGTCTGATTTTAATCCTTGACCCATACTAAACAGCCAGGCTTATAGAGATGGATAGGGGTAGTTATACTGACTGGGGTTTTGTCTGATGCCCATCGATACATTTTTTAACATTTTGAAGCATAAATATAGCATTACAGTTACAGAAAAATTAACTTTTAACCACAGAAAAAAGAGATAGTAGAAAAGTGTTGTAATATAATCTCATTGTAGACCTTTTGAATAACTTACAAATATAACCATCTTTATCATACATAAACTTTACCCTACACAAACATTTTTTGACATGCTTATTAGCCTTTTGCCTTATTTTACACTTACGTACCTTTTTTACACTTTTTTTTCCATGCCTACACTTATGTACATTTTTACATCTCTTTCCCATGCCTACATAATGGATATTTAGTCCAACCATTTTAGTAAACTTTACCCTTGCTTTTTCTAGCCCAACATGCATCCCAGGGGTCATGTATTGTGAGGTAGTAGGCATGAAATTGTGGGATATACTGAAATTACCCCCAAGATCAGCCAGTACATGCGTAGGGGTCGTTGGTGCGACATGACCAATAGGGGCATCTGCCATATGTGTTGGGCCACTGTCTGCAGGACAAACTGATTTGATTAAAAGGAAGCATAAATAAGGGCGATGAGGAAGAGGAGTAACCTAGGACTTATGGAAATCAGTGACTGGGAGAGTTTGTTTTTCGAGCACCAGGGGAAGACACGTAATCTGAAGGGAGAGCAATTTTTCAGGAACAGCTGTGGACGAATAAGAGGGAGGGGGTGAAAAGGGAGGGTTGACTTGGGAAATGTGGATTCAAGGTGAGAGGGAACCATCAGTGAGGTGAAGTCGAGTGGCCGTGGGGGTGTGGAGAATCTGCTGTCCAGTTTGTAAAGGTTGAGGTAAGAATATAGCTAGAGAAAAAGAAGTAACGGGTCTAAACATGTAGGGGCTTGGCCATTAGGGAAAAGTTGGAGATTAGAGAGAACTGTACTGGGAAAAGATTTATTTTCCAAGGCTGGTAGGCTGTTGTCACATAGCTGCAGAGGACTGAATTTACCCTGAGAGTAGGGCACCTTCCAGTTTTTGTTGTTTTTTTTTTTCCTATCGTGGGAGGGAATTGAGCCTGTATTGATTGTTTATAAGGGCAGTATTAATTGCTAATAAGAATAAGTTTTTACACTTAGGCAGAACAATAAAATCCTTTTTTTTTCTGTCTCTAAACTGTCAGCCAAGAGCTACAGCCAAGGTTGACCTTGGTCAGCTAAAAGTTGGCTGTTAGTCCAGCACTGAAAGAACACAGATACATGTTAAGAATTATATAGACTCTCACAATACTTTAAACTGAACTTACAAGATAAAAAAATAAGTTATATTACCCCAATATTAATTACTAATAACAAAATATTTATAAGCCAAGTTTTTAACATAAAGTTTTTGACATACTAAGTAACTTTTAAAGGATAGAGATAAGAAAAAGCTGAGAAACTTATCAAGGACATGGGAAAATAATACATGTTTTAAACTTTAAGAGTAAAATAAAACCAAAGAACAAAGTGAGCTTTTACCATATAGTCTCCTGACTTAACCCAGTAAGTTATTTTAATTAGTGATTAGTGAAGATGAACAAGAGAGATTTGGGTGGGTGATTTGGGATCTAGGTTACTCTATTGGAGGAGAGCCTTTGTTAAGCGATTTAAAAGGGAAGACAGATTTTTGGATAACCTGTAATTTTTTAAAATTAATAGGCTTTGAGCCGGGCGTGGTGGCGCACGCTTGTAATCCCAGCATTCGGGAGGCTGAGACCTGAGGATCCGGGTTCGCGGCCAGCCTCAGCTACCTAGTGAGACGCTCTGCAACTTAGCGACACTCGGTTTCAAAATAAGAATAAAAAATAGGGCTAGGGGTGTAGCTCGGAGGTAGAATGCCCCTGAGTTCAATCCCCAGTACCGCAAAAAAAAAAAAAAAAAAAAAAAAAATTAATAGGCTTTTGGGCGGCCATAAGGAGTCTTGCAACTAAACCGGTGATAAACTGGTCTTGCCTGAGCCCAATAGGGGTTTCGGTCAGGGACAGCCTCCTCCGCTGCCTCCCCAAGGCCGTTTAGGGGAAGTCGGAGGGTTTGAGAGGTTTGGGAGGTTTGTAAGCCAGGAGAACCTGCAATGGAAAGCAAGCAGTTATGAGGTCTGGCGGAGAGCATAGGAGGGAAAAGGGTTTTACATACCTTCTTCTGCCTCTTCGAGCGCTCACAGAAAGTAAACAAATCCTGGAGAATTTGGGGATCTAGGGAGTCTTTGAAATTTTAGGTTTTAGGGAGAGGGTCTTTAAATTATTTAGACTGCCGGCAGGGAGATGGGAGGAGGGGGAGAAACCCATAGTGGGAGAGAGAGAGAAAGAGATAAAGGACTCGGAACTAACAGAACAGTGTGTGGTCATACGCCGGCGTCCCCAGAGGGACCGCGCATGCAACACCACCCCCCCGGGGGGTGCAGAGGGCTCACCTCGGCTCCTTAGCCAAATGTGGTCACCCGGTGCAGGGTTTGCCAGCCCTAGGCCAGCGCTTGAAGGAGCTGAGTTACAGTGTGGGCGGCAGCGGAAAAAGGAAAGAGAGGTGGGGTAAAGGAGGTTAGTGGGTGGGAAAGGGAAACGGGGGTGGGAAAGGGAAGGTGCTGGCGAAAACTTACCAAATGATCGGTGATGGGTGTTGGAGCGGAGCGTTCGACGGGGCAGGGTCCCTGGGCCATTGGGTGAAGGGTCTCCAGGAAAGAGACCGTTTCCGTCCTGGGTTTCTGGGTTTCCGCACCATAATGTAAGGGTTAAGGGGGACTCAGGAATCCTGTCGGTGGCCGGAGGAATGGAGTGATAGGGAGAGAAAAAGTTTATTGTTCCTGAGTACAGAGGAAAACAACCAATATTTATAGGTGTAGGATAAGGGGCGGTTTTGAAGGAGCAGATAGGGGCTTCCTAAGCTGGGAGGAAGGCGAAGAAATTGGAGTTGGGCAGGCTGGGCACCGGAAGTCACCGCCAGCTGACCAGCTGATGCCCGGAAGAGAAGCCGGAATTGTGTCATGTTGGCGGGCTATATGAGGAGTCTGTTCCAACAGTCTGCTTTCTAGGATTTGTTCAATTTTTGTTAATTTATTCACTTTTTCTCTGCTTTTTTCTTCCGTCAAGAAGCTGTTTTTACGACAGTTATGATTTCTGACTTTTACAGCGCCTGCCGGAAATAAAGTGTTTCCGTCAATCTTCAACCATTTTGTTTGTTTTGCGGTATGAAACGAACCCAGGGGCATTCTACCTCTGAGCTACATGGCATATTACTATCATCATTCTTTTACCAACTCAGAAGTTAGTCTGAATGATACTGGCGCCCAATGCCGAAGCTCCTGCGCTCCTGGTGCAGCCCAGGCTGCGCCAAGGGGGCGAGCCAAGAGCAAGCGGCTGCCTCCTGCGGCCAGGGAGGGCGGGTCCCTGACCCCCGGCCATTTCAATGGCAGGAATACTGCCCGAATGTCGCACTCACACCTCACAAAGACCCTCCTCCAGAGTTGTCTGTAACGGTCTCTGTCATTCATTTATGTTGCTGAACTGTTTGCCTCTATCTCCTAGTGCTAACAATACACTCCAGTCATGAGCCAGGCTTTACAAAATAAACCACTTTGATGACTCAAAAAAAAAATTCTGTAGTTTGTTGATAATAACAAAGTAATCGTATTTACCATTTATCTAGCAGTGATTGTATGTAAAGGCATTATGCAAATTTTTTACATAATCTATCTAATTGTCAACAATTTATTAACTGTCACAATTCTATTAGTGTTGGTATTTTTTTTTTTTTTGCAGGTCTGGATATTGAACTCAGGGGCATTCTAGAGTGCCTCACTAGGTAGTTGAGGCTGGCCTCGATCCTCCGGTCTCAGCCTCCCGAATGCTGGGATTACAAGCGTGCGCCACCACGCCCTCGGGTTTTTTTTTTTTTTTTTTTTTTTTTTTGCGGTACTGAGAATTGAACTTGGGGCATTCTACCTCCGAGCTATACCCCCAGCCCTATTTTTTATTCTTTATTTTGAAACCGAGTCTCACTAAGTTGCAGAGTGCCTCACTAGGTGGCTGAGGCTGGCCGTGAACCCGGATCCTCCGGTCTCAGCCTCCCAAATGCTGAGATTACAAGCGTGCGCCACCACGCCTGGCTCTAGTGTTGGTATTTTAATTTCAGAATTTCTATTTTACAAATGAGGAATCAGGTTTGGGAAGTTTAAGTAGGTTACCAAGATCAAGTGGCAGTGCCCAGATTCAAATTGAGGTTAAAATTCAAACTTGGGATTAAAAGGCAGTGTTTTTCTACTAATTTCTGTGAAATGAGAAATGATACAGCAATAAGTACCTCGAATTTCCCCCCCTTTTTTGGCACTTGGGATTGAACCCAGAGCATTCTAGCTCTAAGCTACACCCCCAGCTCCATTTATTTATTTATTTACTTACTTACTTATTTATTGGAACAGGGTCTTGCTAGGTTTCTAAGAGTCTTGCTACTTGTCAAGGCTGTCCTCAAAACTGTAATCTTCCTGTTTCACCTTCCCTGCCTCAGCTTCCCTGTCTCAGCTTCCCATGTATTGCGGTTATAGGTGTACACTACCATCCCAGCTATAAACCTGGAATATTTAAGTTAATGTTGGAAATTAATTGTATTTGACTCTTTAGCTTGTTAATGGTGTTTGACAGCAGATATAGCTTCCTGATAGTGTTGGCCCACACCAATTTTCAAAATAAATATGTATGAGAAACAGAAAGATTTGCTAAGATTTTAAATGTCTTCATAAAGTTGATGACTTATATTTGAATTCAAAATCATATCCTCCCCACCAGTCTTGTTTGTTTGAAGAATTTTTAAATTGTTTCTTATTATCTACCATTAAGATAATCTCTTTAACCTTTCTGTATTATATCTGTGTAGAATGTCCAATTGTAGTCAGTCACATATTAATTTTTAACTTTTCTTGAGATGCATATATCTATCTGAAGAATCCTCCTCGAGATTTTCTTCCAAAAGTAGGAGTGATTACAGTTTCAGGATTGGCAGGCTTGTTTTCAGCAAGAAAAGGTAAGTTTTTAAAATATATTCTCTCTTTCAGTGTGATTATATTAATTTCTAAATTTTACTGTCATGAGAAAACCTTGTACCTTTACTGAATAATATTAAAATAAGCTTCTATAAAATATTTTAGATTCTGTAGTACACTGTTTACTTCTATCATGATTTTGTAAAATGTTTTCGATATCACTGGTCACTAGGGAAAATAGTTTGACAGTTTCTTATAAAGTTAAAGATATACTTACCATGCGATCTAGCAATCTCACTCCTGGGCATTTACCCTAGAGAAGTGTAAAAACTATACACAAATGTTTATAGTAGCTCTAAGTTATAAAAAGCTAGAAGCAACCCAGATATTCTTTGGGTAAATGAATAGACTAAATTGTGGCACATCCATACAAAAGAGTATTATTCAGCATAAAAAGGAATGCCTTATTGACACATGGAACAATCTTGATGAGACAATATTCTCAAAAAGACAAAACTACAGTGACATAGAACAGATCATCAGTTCCCAGGGATTAAGAATACACATTCTGTATCTTTGTGGTGGAGGTTCTTGGGATTAAACCTAAGGGGCATTCTACCTTCATGCTATATCCGTGGTCTCACTAAATTGCTGAGGCTGTCCTCAAACCTGTGATCCTCCTCCAGTTTCAGCCTGTCAAGTACTGGGATTACCAGCGTGCACCACCACACTCGGCTAGCATGAGGCATTTTTTAGTAATGATAAAATTATTCCGTATCTTAATTGTGATAGTAGTTATATGACTCTCTATATTATGTTAAAATTGATAGAACTGTTGAAATTTACAATATAATTTTAAAATCAAATGATAAAATATGTAGCTATTTCTATTAAAATTATTAGTTTTTAAAGGTCTTAAGAGCCTCTACCAAAAAAAAATTCTTGAATTTTATGTTAATGTAAAAGATACACTAATCACTCAAACTATTTTTTCCTTGTTTACCGTGACCATACATACTCTGTTGCTATGTTAAATTTTTTTCATGATTGTGATACTGGAAATTGAACCCAGGGGCATTCTACCTCTGAGCTACACCCCCAGCCCTATTATTTTTTATTTTGAAACAAGGTCTCACTAAGCTGCAGAAGTTCTCACTAGATTGCTGAGGCTGAACCTCTGGTCCTCCTGTGTTAGTCGCCCAAGTACTGGGATTGCAGGGGTGCATCACCACATATTGCTACGTTAAGGATTTGAGACAGAGATGCCATCTCAGATAAAATTTCATTCATTTTGGTCTCATCCTGACCAAGGTAGTTGGGACGAACATTAGCCAGTTCAAAATGAAGTTTGTGTGTGTGTGTGTGTGTGTGTGTGTGTGTGTGTGTGTGTGTGTGTTACTTGATATGTTTTATTTCTTTGCCCCTTTTTGACCCCTGTGTCTCTACCAAATTTGCCCTTCCCACTATACAACTTGTGGGAAGTGTCCTAAAGACCATACCTAGGTTTGATGGTTAGCTAGAAAGTCTCACAAGATTCAGTATATAGTCACATTCATAGGCAATATTTATCACAGTGAAAGGACCAATGTAATCAGGAAAGGGAAAAGGCACTTAGGGCAAAGTGTAGAAGAAATCAAGTATGGGCTTCTAGGAGTCTCCTAGTAGAGTCACAGCAAACATTTTTAATTTCTCCAATAATGAGTTGTGCCAGTGTGAAGCTCACAGGTTCTAAACGTAAAGAAATTATAAGAAGATTGAAGTATTAATTACCCTGTTTTGGTTAGAACATATTATAATAGTATCAAAATATCATACGCTATCCCACAAATATGGACAATTATTATGGACAAATAAAAAACTTTTAAAATGTTTATAGAGATGAAAATATTAACTACACTGATTTGATCATTACACACTACATATATGTATGGAAGTATTGCCCTACACTCCATAAATTTGTACAATTAAAATGAATAAAATGATTTAAAAACAGTATAAAAAGGTAATTTGTTGGTTCTTATTACTGTACAGAGTGATTTTGGTTTTTAGAAGTTGTCCATTTGTTAGAATAAGAAATGGGACCTTGGATTAATATTAGCTATAGGGAGAGTGCTAGGTCCATTGGGATGAGATATTATGGGTTAGAATTAGGATGTTGGAATTTTCTTGTTTTTAACCTTCCCTAAACTGCAAAGTTGCCTGCAAACATTGCCAAGTATATTTCACTTTAGTCTTTATTGATACACTATTCCCCTTTTAAATTAGGGGTTGAACAAACTATTTTGTGAAACTGAGTTTTAACTTAGAGTGGTAGATTTTCAACTATCTTGCAGAACCTAGGGTTCCATGGAAGTGTTTAGGTTTAGGGGTGAATAAGAATAAAGGAAAAACCACATGAACAAGACTAGATACTGAGCTTCTCACGCCTGTTAATCAGAGTTGCTGCAAGTTTACAGGTTTTGTATGTTGAAGTTACTAGGGAGATTCTATTTGAAAATTTTTTGCAGATGATTTTGCTCTCAAAAAAAAAAAAGGTATGGAAATGAATCTCAGATGCTTAAGGCACCTTTGCAAGTGCAATTATTATTCAGTATTCTAGATCAGTGATGTGGAGTAGTTATATACCTTTGAAAGTCCTTAATTGATGAGTTAGTTAGGTCATTCACCTTCTTAAGTACTTAATAAAAGAACATATATATGAGAGTCCATTTCATTTTAACATGGTGTCACAAACTCAATAGTTAATTAATTCTCTATATTATCATGCTTTGTTAGACATTTGAAAAAATTGATAACACCTTGAGTTTCTTAGGAAATGAAAAGTTATCTAGCTTTAAAAAAAGAATAAAATCATCTATTCCTTTTGTATAGGTAATTATCATTATTGAATTGAGAACACTTTTCTTAAGTTGTACATGACAGCTAAGGGGTATTAACTCATTTGAGATCCTTAAGGACATTATTGTTACCATCCTGATTGGTCTTATTACCTAAAGAATAATTTAACATAGGTTGATAGCTTAAAGGGGAGCAAAGAAAGCAGTAGAATATAAGAGTCAAATCTCTAGTGACATCTATTTGGAGTTTAATAATTTCTTTGAATTTTGTAGGTTCTAGGTTTAAGAAAATCGCTTATCCACTAGGATTGGCCACTTTAGGAGCAACTGTTTGTTACCCAGCTCAGTCAGTAATAATTGCAAAGGTAAGTTCTTTTTAAGTGATAGCAACATTTCAATATTTGTTTATAAACTCCCTGTGACAATATTTAAATGTCACACAACACCTGCAACATATAATTTTTAGAAACATATAGTTGGTATCAACCCTTAGCTTAGCAAAATCACATTAGCATCTCAGCATGGTAAATGCCATGCATAATTACATGATCATCACAAATAAATAGGATGAATTTGTTTAAAAATATTTCAACAATATTAATGCAGGTTTGAGGATTAAGTTGAGAGACATTGAATTAGAATATATGGGGTGAAATACTGTTCTGTTGTTGAGATGTATAAAATTCAACTTTTTAATTAATAGAAAATTATACCTGCTGGCAGCTGTTCAGTTCAAAAGATTAGCATAATGCAAGAAAAAACCAACTGATAGATTACAGAGGCTTCAGAAGGTTAAAAAACATGCACACACATATATAAACTGAATTTTTAATCCAGACCTTCTATAAATACTTATTACAGGTATTTTCTCATTTTCTTGTAGCTTACCTACAAATCCAAAGATTCTAATTATTCAAATAGTTATTTTATTTTATTTCATTTTTACACATGCTCAGATTGAGGATAGCTTTGGGATATGCATTTTTTCCTCCTTTCCTTCTTTCATTACGTATCAGCATTTAACATTTCTTTCTCACACTTGAAGTAATATGTAGTGTTACCAGAAGGACTTTCTATACTTATATTCTCATTGCTACATTTCTTTAACTATATATTGTCAGTAGAACTGCCTAGCCAGTATTTTGAGAATGGCAAGGATATTATGCATTATGTAGTTTGCAATGTTATCAAGCTATAAAAAGTTTATAACAAAGGAAATGAGCATTAAATCTAGATAATTGATGGGTAAAATGATAGTTTTTTTAAGATTTCTTCCTAAGAATTTGCTTTGGAATTAGCTACTTAAGTTAATATGTTGATGCTCAAAAAAAATGTTGTAAAAACAAACAAACAAACAAAAACCGTTGTGCTCACTTATTTAAATGTCCATATTTTCTTATTTTCCAGTAAGGAAACTTTGGCTCTGAGAAGTTTCACTGTGACAGGCTTGCCTAGTATCACACTCCATTATAAGTGTCCTGCTTCCCTGTCCATTACTGTTCCCACTGGATGATGCTACCACTGATTCTACTTTTTCTTTTTTTTAGAGTGATTGCTTTGTGCTTTTTAAAATCAAAATGTTACCTACTCATCCTTAAGTAATATAACCATAATAGAAAACTTTAGAAGAAAAATAACCACTCATAATGCCTCTCTTCATAAAAATAACTGTCAAAATTTGATAGAATGTTTTTCCAGATATCTTTCCGTGCATATATAGAGATAGAATGATCACTGGGTGAATACATGTGTATCCATCAGCATTCTTACAGGTATAATTTAAAAGATTGGCCACATAACTTAGAGGAAAGAAGATTTATTTAATTATGGTTTTGGATTCAGTCCATGTAAGACTGGGGACCGCAGATCTCAGGTCATGGAGGTGGGAAGTAGAGAGAGGGAGAGCACATGGGCTATACTCCTGATATCATGGAGGCCCAAAGAATAGAGACAGAACAGGAGGAGGAGGAACCATATATAATCCCAAAGCTTCACCCCCACAGGAACCCGTCTTCTCCCACCACATTCTACTAGCCCAGGCCACCACCCAGATAAATCCACAATGTCCACTGCTGGGATTACAACTCATGACTCAATTACATCAGCTCTAAACACCAATTTATGAGTTCTTCAAGGAGCCATTCTATATATAAGTATAACAACATGGATAAGAATAAGGTCATAACATGCATCTTTTTTATTTTAAAAATAAGATATTACATTTTATTTTAACAAAACGAAAAGCAAAACAATTACTGATTTTTTTTTTTTTGGTGGTACTGGGAATTGAACCCAGGGGCATTCTACCTCTGAGTTACACTCCCCAGCCCTATTTTTTTCATTCTTTATTTTGAAACAAGGTCTCAGTAAGTTGCAGAGGGCCTCACTAAGTAGCTGAGGCTGATTGTGAACCCACAGTCCTCCTGTCTCAGCCTCCCAAGTACTGGGATTAGAAGAGTACACCACCACACCCAGCTAATTATTGAATTTAAAAAATTCTATAAAAATTGTTAATGTGAATTCCTAAACTTCTATAGTAAATAAAGATTGTTACTTAGTTATGTTTATTAAATTAGAATAAATTATAAAGAATATAGTTTTTTAACCTGAGATCCATGATAGACTTCAGAGAGTCAACGACTCTCCCTATCCAAAACTGTATGAAAACTTGCATGTATACAATAGAAGACTTCTTATTTGACATTATCAGAACCAATAATTTACAACTGAAAATATTAATTTAGGAAGTTGTTAAAATGTATACATTTTTATCAAAAATTTTATTTCAAATTAAAGCATAAATGTTCATTTATTTTAAAAAGGACTTTTTTTGTACTGTTCTCCATTTTGAAGATCTATAACATTTTTAGTATAATAAGCCATATATATATATAATATATATATATATATGTGTGTGTGTGTGTATATATATGTCTTCTACAAATTCCTATTTAGGCTTCTTTTTTTATAGAAAGAACACTTATAAACATTATAAACATTAAAAGATAATATAAGTGTAGAATCCTTTTAGATTTTTGTTATTTCTCCCAGCCTTTTACAGTTGTTCATCTCTAATTTCACAGCAGTTATATTTAACCATTTACATCTAATTCTTTACAAAGCCATTAAATTAATTTTCCTAAAAATAATTTTTCATGCTCATATTTTACCATATTATGTTACATTTAAATTGTTTAATTACAAATAAAACCAAAGTAGAAACATAGGGAAAAAATCAACTTATTCTGGGTAAGCACGCAAATCAACTTCTGAAAGACACTTTGGCATATTAGAGAATACTAATGATGAATATTCAAGCTTCTATGAGTATCATTTACAATACAATGTAAAAAAAAAAAAACAACTTTGGTTATCAGGCTCAAGCCTCTTAAAAGGATGTTAAGTAAGAACATTTCTACTACATGTTTTTTTTTTCTTTTCCTTTTTTTCCCAGAAGAAAGGGGCCATAGCTTTCCATGGATCTGTGATTAATAAAGGTTAAGAAACAATTGTTCAGGAGGTCTTTTGTAAAATGAAAGTCTCATTTGAGTTATTCACCATTTTCAAAATATACTTTAAAATAGGATTACTTTTTGCTTTTCATAATTTTCCTCTCAAGATTTCATTATTACCTTAATAAAAGATTTACAAGTAGTCAGTCTCTGAAAACTATAATTTATCTAGGAATAAACTTACCAAATAATGTTTTCAAGCCTATTTGTTAAAACATTATGCTTTGTTACAAGACATTTTTTAAATTATAAAATATTTAGTTGACAAATATTGAATATATTCAAGGAATACAATGGGTTATATATACTTATATATCTTTTCTATCTCAAAATCATACAGATATTGATCTTTTTTCTTCTCATATTTAATAGCATTTTATTTTATGATTAATCTTCATATATATAATGTTTAGTGATTATCACAATCCAACTAATTTATCCATCATCACCCATGCTGTACATTAGATGTCGAGAACTTGTTCTTCCCATAGTTGAAAATTTGTGCCCCATTTTGTTTGTTGGTTGGTTGTTTTTTTGTTTTTCTTTTATTTTTTGTGGTACTGGGGATGGAACCCAGAGGCATTCTACCTTTGGGCTATACCCCCCAGCCCTATTTTATTCTTTCATTCTGAAACAGGATTTTCAAATTGTGTTTGCAGGGGCCTCATTGAGTTGCTGAGGCTTGCTGTGAACATGCAATCCTTCCATCTCAGCCTCCCAAGTACTGGGATTATAGACATATGCCACTACGCCCAGCTAAGTTTGTGCCCTTTGATCAACATTTCCCTATTTTCCTTATCCTGAGCCCTTTGCAACTCTCTGCTTGGTTTCTCTCTTCTATACTGGATATATATCCAAAGGAAGTGGAATCCATATCTAGAAAAAATTCATCACAGCATTCATGATAGCCAGAATTAGAAACAACTTAAATATCCATGAATGGATAACTAGATAAAGAAATTGTGGTACATATATAAATGAGATGTTATTCAACCATAATAAAGAAGGAATCCTACCATTTGTGATAGCATGAATGAACCTGGAAAATATTATGAAATGAAATAAGTTGAACACAGAATGACAGATACAGTGTGATCATACTTATATATGGAGGATATTTTTAAAAATTTGAATATGTTTAGATTTATATTCTGTTTCTGGATGAAATTGAAATATGGCAGATATTCTAAAATGTAGAAATTTAATTTTTACAAAAGTGTCCTGGGTTTGGAGGGAGGGGGACATTCATTCAACCAGCATTTGTTGTCCATCTACCATGTATTGATCAATATACTAAGCTATAGTGTAAACCATAGATTCCCAAACATATTTGGCATACTGCCTCAATTTAGAAAAAAAAAAATTTACTCAACCCCACCCCGGAATCTACCATCTTTAAGTGAATAAACACAAAAATACCATGATGAATTTGTGTTATTTTATGTATCTATATTTCATTCCAGTACCTTTGGGGAGAGCAGTATCACCCACTTTCGAAACCTATGATGAGAATAATAAAATAAATCAAGTGAATAAAAGAAAATGTGCAATAAATTATACTGAATGTATCTTTATATACATAAGGGTAGAGATTGGTATATGGTAAAGATGGCATTTCAGATCAGTGTATAAAGTAATGATGGATTATTCAAGAAATATGTTGGTATGGTATAGTTGGCTGTTCAGAAACTACTTAAGACCTTTACTAGTTATCATGCAAAAATAAATTCTAAAGGGAGTAAAGATTGAACATAAAATGATACTAAAAAGATGAGAAGATAAAAGAAATATTTGTGTGATATTGAGATAGTATACAGATTTGAATTTAGAATGTCCCCCTAGTCATCATGGAAACAAGGTAGCAATGTTGGAGGCAGGGCTTCTTTGCTATGGAGGGGTTCCTGGGGGTGTTGTCTTGAGAATTATATGGTTCCTCCTCCGCCTGCTCTCTCTCTGCTTCTTGCTTTCATGATGTGAGAGCAAGAACCTAGCACTCTCATCTCTGCTGCTATGCTCTGAGCCCTCAAGCTCGCCTGACATGGCCTAAATTTCTAAATCAAAACTGAGCTACTTAACCTATCTTCTGTATTGTGTGGTCCGTTGTTTTGGATCATGGCAGTAAGAATGTTGACCAAGACAGAAATTGATACCAGAGGAGTAGGCTCATGGCCATTTCTATGTCCAACCATGTGGATTGTGAGTCTTTGCAACTAATTTGTGACAGGAAGTTAGAAGGACCAGAATGTGGCTAGAAATATGGAGGGTAGAGAGTACTCAGATTTTTGAGGGGAAAGAGGACTCCATAGGAAAATGGAGTGGAAGCCACACATGTTACATTCTGGCAAAGAATTTATAGGAATTTTGCCTGTGTCCTGAAACTTTGCTTGAGGCTGAATTTAAGAATGATGGACTAGTTAAGCTGGTGGAGGAAATCTCAAAACAGCAAAGTATCCAAACTACATTAAGGGCATTGATGTCTGCATACACTGAATTATACACTGAATTTCTGGAGAGTAAAGCAGAGATACTATAGATTTGCAGTTTGTTCAGAAAAGCATGTGTAAAACTGGGGCCTAGAGAGATGATGGATAAAAGGAAGGAGGTAGCAGTGGCCATGATGGAGGTGGGACCAGTGGTAGCCAAGATGGAGGCAGTTCCAGCAGTGGCCATGGTGGAGGAATGGAAGCGGGCCCCCATGGACCATCGACAGTGATTAGAGGGGCCATGACTACCTTTCTTGTAGCAGTGAATCTCAGCGCTCACATAATGCTGGCTTTGCTGGGAAAAGGGAGTTGTGGAGGCTTCCCCCAGATTTCAAAGGAAGGCCTGGGAAGCTAGGCAATATATGGCAGGGTAGGAATCCCTGCAAGCTGGCCCAGATGGAGCAATTTATGAAACTGTGAGGGTGAAGCCAAGGTTTCCAGGAAAACCCCTGAGATTTAGAGATGCCAGAAGTGGAACGGCTGCGGGGAAAGGCTGCAAGTGGTGAGCCATGGAAGCAGGCTAGAAGAGCCAGTATGCCACCCATTGCAATCAAACAGCCTGTAGGGACGAGGCTATAAGGGTGTTTGATCCCAGTCATATATATAAGGATGGTAGTTTCAGCATTGCTTATAATTGACCTCCTGCCCCACCAAAAAGTGAAACAGCCCATATGCCCATCAGCAGGGATTTGTAAAAGGAGTTGTATTGCATCCATTATAGAATACTAAATTATGAAATTAGTTTTTAAAGTAGACCTATTAATATGTAAACTAATATGGAAACATTTCTATGGCATATTGTTAAGCTTTTAAAAATTAAATCTCAGAAAAAGTATATATATGTACATATAGTTTGATCCTATTCATACTTAAAAAGGAAAATGAGCTAAAGGTACATATGTACAACGTTTTTAAAACATAATTGAGACTATAGTGTATGATTTTTTTTCTGTTACCTCTTTTTTTTTCCAGTTCATTTCTTTGTCATGGACTTCCATCCATGCTAGCATATATAGATCTACTTCATCCATTTTGATATATCTAGAATATCAACATGCCATTTGTTTTAAAATGCTGTGTGTGTATGTAGGTATTGCCCCCTTATTTGTGGTTTCACTTTCAGGGTTTCAGTCAAACACAACCCAAAAATATTGAGTGAAAAATTCCCAAAATAAACAATCCATGTTTTAATTTATGTGCAATAAAGAGTAGTATGATGAGCCGGGCGTGGTGGTACACGCTTGTAATCCCAGCATTCGGGAGGCTGAGACTGGAGGATCCGGGTTCGCGGCCAGCCTCAGCTACCTAGTGAGGCACTCCGCAGCTTAGTGAGACCCGGTTTCAAAATAAAGAATAAAATCTAGGGCTGGGGGTATAGCTCGGAGGTAGAATGCCCCTGAGTTCAATCCCCAGTACCGCAAAAAAAAAAAAAAAAAGAGTAGTATGATGAAATCTCATTCCATTATGTCTAGGACATGAATAATTACTGTGTTCCATGGATATATGCTGTACACATTGGTAGAATAGTAGTTGCTAGGGGCTGGGGATTAGAAGAAATGAGATATTGGTCTAAGAGTACAAACTTTCAGTTATAAGATGAAAAAGTCCTGGAAACCTATATACAGCAGTGTAATTATTATTAATAATTATGAATTGAATACTTGAAATTTACTGAGGCAGTAGACGCTCAAGACACACACACACACACACATTTACACAAACACAAAAGATAACTGTTATGTGATGAATTTATTAGTTTGACTGCAAGAATCATAAAAAAAGGCATAGTTATATCAAAACACTATGTTTTACCCTTAAATAAAATAGATACAAAGCTGGGCATGGTGGCGCATGCTTGTAATGCCAGTATTTGGGAGGCTGAGACGGGAGGATCCGGGTTCGTGGCCAGCCTCAGCTACTTAGTGAGGCCCTCCTCAACTTAGTGAGACCCTGTTTCAAAATAAAGAATAAAAAATAGGACTGGGGGTATAGCTTGGAGGTAGAATGCCCTTGGGTTCAATCCCCAGTACCACACTCAAAAAAAAAAAAGATATAATTTTTATCATACCTCAATAAATCTAGAAAAATAATTTAAAAATGATAAAAATAGGGCTGGAAGTATAGCTCAGTGGTACAGTGCTGGATCCCTAGTACTGTGAAAAATATAATAATCATAACAATATTGATGGTAATTAGATAGAATTTTAAATTTACATGTTACATTGTGAATACAAATTACACATTTATTAGCCTTTTACATGAGGCATATTTTTTATGTAAGATTTGGTAAATGGTGCTTTGTGTTACATGATCTAGAAGTTTATATTTTTACTACTATATTTTTACTGGGTGTTCATATAAAATACCTGATAGGAACTTTTAAATGTTCTTAATTTAACTTAAAAATTTATGTTTATTTGACTCAATTTTTGTTTGAACTAGATTACTGGGATAAAGGCATATGCTACGAGCCAGCGAATTTATGAAGCAGTTAAATCATTGTGGACAAAAAACAACAAAAAAGAACCACTCCCTGAACCTAAAGAAAGAACTAAGGTAGAGTGTAATTGGACCAAAAAGGTAGAAATGTGTATTGTTTGAGTGAGTGTTTGCTTGTAATAGAGATACTGGACAGAAGTCAATGATAAAATGAAAGTAGATAAAGGACTCATAATATTTTTGCATACTATAATTTTCTTAGGATATTTAATTCTTTTAGTAAAATGACTTACTTTTGAAGGAATTTTTTTTTTTTTGAGGGTGAACAGCCAGGAAGCCCTGATGAAATAAAAATACCTTCAAAAACAACTCATGTCCTGAAACATTCAGTGTCTTTGCCAGCAGAACTCAGCCCTGAAATAAAGAACAAATTAGAATCTCCCTCAGGTTTGTTTGTAATAATTTAATTTCATTTTCATTTCTTATTAAATAATTTTATACCATTATAATTAGTAATGTGAACTTATACATTTTCTTAATAAACTTCAATGTATACATAGTTTTATATGTGTAGTTTTGTATACATATATATGCACATAGTTTTTATTTCTTTTAAGATTAAGAAGGAGTTAGGTACCTATGATTTTTTAAAATCATATCGTTCCTAATATAGATCTTTATGTGTTGCCAGTCTTGTTTCTACTATTTGTATTTTTATCAAGTTTAAAAGAGAACTTTCAGCATCAAATAAGAAAAATAGTTCTAATGTTTCTATTATTCAATATTGGCATTTACTACTTTGTGTGATCAAATAGTGATAATTATGCTTTATGAACAAATACTACCATGATTGTACTGTGACCAAAAAGAATGTAGCAGAATGCTTAATGCCATTTTGACAGGGTAGTCACATAAACTCATCAATCACCTGTTTGCATAGTTTTGTCTATGTGTACATTGTGAATCATTCAACCCATTAAGCTGTCTTATTGCAAAGAAAATATGGCCAACTCAGGTGAAGAAGTTGGGAACAGTAATAATATCTACTCTTTATGAAGCATATACTATGATGTGTATTATGTTATTCTATGTTCTTCCACAAAATAAAAAAACCCTGATGTACCAACAATTATTTCCACTGTATGATGAAAATACTGAGAACCAATACAGCTTGTAAGTAGCAGTGCTAGGTTTATATCCTAGATCTTCCTGATCCTGAAGTCCAAGCTCTTCACATTGTGTATAGTTTTTCTAATTTAAAACCCGAGGGCGTGGTGGCGCACGCTTGTAATCCCAGCATTCGGGAGGCTGAGACCGGAGGATCGAGGCCAGCCTCAACTACCTAGTGAGGTATTCCGCAACTTAGTGAGACTCGGTTTCAAAATAAAGAATAAAAAATAGGGCTCGGGGTATAGCTCGGAGGTAAAATGCCCCTGAGTTCAATCCCTAGTACCGCAAAAAAAAAAAATAAATAAAACCCAAATTTAGTCTCTAATGTTAGCTTCTTGCTCTCTCATTTAATCCTGATAAAAATTGTCACCAAATAGCAAACCTGATTTCAATTTTACTATTTTCCTCTGTTACCTTCAGTTCTTAAAATATTTTCTCTGAATAACAACTGACCATATTCCCAAAGCATATAATGTATCTAGTCATTTTTCTAAATGACTTTCCATTCCAGAGTATCTTGGTGAAGATGAACCCTACTATAGCTTATAAGTGGGACCCAAATCACCCCTATCTAATACCTGTTCTTTATACAATTGGACTCTGGAAGCCTTTACCCGCTGTGTTGGGGGTCTTGAAATATGAAAACATTGTTAGGAGACATGCAGAGGGAGAGAGAGATATCAGTGCTCTTCACTCTTATATATATATATATATATATATCTTAGTTCAAGATGCTATAAAAAATACCATAAAAGCCGGGCGTGGTGGCACATGCTTGTAATCCCAGCATTTGGGAGGCTGAGACTGGAGGATCCAAGTTTGCAGCCAGCCTCAGCTACCTAGTGAGGCCCTCCTCAACTTAGTGAGACCTGGTTTCAAAATAAAGAATAAAAAATGGGGCTGGGGGTGTAGCTCAGAGGTAGAATGCCCCTGAGTTCAGTCCCCAGTGCTGCCATACACACACACACACACACACACACACACACACACACACACACATACCATAAACCATGTTGCTTGTAACAAAAATTTATTTCCCACATTGTAGAGGTTCAAAGTTCAAGAACAGGGTGCTAGCATGGTGAGGTTCTTGTGAAGGGCCTCTTCTGGATTGTAGACAGTTGACTCCTTGTGGTATCTTCATGTGGCTGAGAAGAGAGGGAAGCATGTTTTTGGGACTCTTAAAAGGGTACTGATAGCTGGACATTGTGGCACATGCCTGTAATCTGAGTACTTGGGAGACTGAGACAGGAGGATCATAGGTTCAAGGACAGCTTCAGCAACATAGCAAAACTCTCAGCAACCTAGCAAGACCCTGTTTCAAAACAGAAAGTTAAAAGACCAGATGTAGCTCAGAGGTAGAATGCCTCTAGGTTCAGTCTCCAGTACTTAAAAAAAAAGAGTATTGCCGGGCGTGGTGGCGCACGCTTGTAATCCCAGCATTTGGGAGGTTGAGACCAGAGGATCCGGGTTCGTGGCCAGCCTCAGCTGCCTAGTGAGGCACTCCGCAACTGAGTGAGACCTGGTTTCAAAATAAAGAATAAAAAATAGGGCTGGGGGTATACCTTGGAGGTAGAATGCCCCTGAGTTCAATCTCCAGTACCACAAAAAAAAAAAAAAAAAAAGAGTATTGATTTCATTTATGAGGCTACACCCTCATCACCTCATCTGATCCTAATCACCCCCCAAAGGCTTTACCTCCTAATACCATCACTTCAATGGTTAGGGTTTCAACATGTGAAATTTGGGAAGACACAGTGAATCCATTCACCATTTCTAGATTTCACATATAATCTCAAGGTTCTGTGACATGGGAAATAGTAGTGATTGTGGTCATGGTCATGGGTTTTAGAATAAGACTTGCATCTGAATGCCAGATACAGCATTTAATAGTTTTATTATGGGTCAGTTACTTAGCACCCCTAGCTTCACTTTCCTCTCCATGAAACAGGGACAATAATAGTTCTCACATGATTGTTGTATTAAATGAGATAGTGCACATAAAACACTAAGTATAATGTCAAGCACATACTAAGTTGTCATTGAATATTAAAAGATATCATCATTATCATTTGCCTAGAATAATTAGCTATTTTGCTGATAAGCAAATTTTCATTGAATGCACCCTAAGATCACTAGCCAGTTAAGCATAGCTATGACCGCCACTTACCACTGTACAGAATAGATTGTTGTACACTGATTATGCTTTTGTGGCTCTCAATATGAGTTTCATTGTCCTCTACCATCTCATATACATTTAAGGTAAAATTACATCATTTTAGGAGTCAAAATTTTTGAAATTTGATGCCATGGACCTCTTTAAAATCTAATGAAATATCTCACAGTCTTACAGAATTAATGTCCCTCTAAAGCGGCTTTTGTGCCAGATCTGGTTCATTGCCTATTTTTGTATGTTCTGCAAGTTAAAGGTGGGTTATACCTGTTGAAAATTCCAAAGAATACTATTTCATGACAGGTAAAAATTCTGTGAAATGGACATTTATGGACATTGATGCATAAGTAAAGTTTTATTAGAATATAGCCACATTTCATTTACATATTTTCTATGGCTACATTTACACTACAGTGACAGAGTTGGGCAGTTTTAGTGGAGATAATATGGTTTGCAAAGTTGAAAATATTTTTTCTGGTATTTTTCAGAAAAAGTTTATCAATTTCTGTTCTATAGGGAGAGGGTGCACCACATATACACAACCTTCTCACCCTCACAATGTTTGCCATATTTTTTGTGGATCAGGATATTAAATATCTGCACTCAAAACCTCTGAAGGACAAAACTAAATTACCTACAGCCTTTTAGTGCTGAGGAGCTAGAAATTTGTCAGGCTGTCAATCAGAAGCTTGGGAGTGCTGTACCTGAAGAACTGGGAGGAACCAGAGTATAAGTGACCTCTTCACCAAAACTACAAGGCAGCCAAGTCCAGCTCAGTGCCTAACTGGTATGAAATGATAAGTGCTTCACCATTCTTAAAAGTAGAAGGGGGTCCCTCTTTGTGTGTATGATATCATTTGGAGCTTCTACAGTTTTTTATACAGTGTCCACCATACAAACAAGAAAAGAGTAGTTATGGAAAGAGACAGGAAGATATGACTGACAATCAGATGAAAAATAAATAGCAGCAGACCCACAGGTGACTTAAATATTGAACTTAGTAGAAAGTAACTTTATAAGTGTTATGGTTAATATGTTTAATGGAAAAAAATGTACAAGATAGAGAATTTTACAGGGACCTGGAATATATTAAAAAGGAATTCTGTTCCAGAAGTGAAAAATATAGTACCTGAATTCATTGAATGGGTTTAACAGCAGACTCTACAGAACACAGCATTAGTGAACTCAAAGATAAGTTAATAAAAATAGGCCAAACTGAAGCACAGAGAGGAAAAAAGAATTTATGAAGGACAGAACAAAATGCGATCAAATACTTTGCAGTAACTAGTGACTTTATTTTTTTAATTAATTAATTTATTTGTTTATTTTACAGTTCTGGGGATTGAACCCAGGGGCACTCTTCCGCCAAGCTACACTCCCAGCCCCTCCCCACTTTTTTTTTATTGGTTTGAAAACAAGATCTTGCTAAGTTGCTGAGAGTGTCACTATGTTGCTGAGGCTGGCCTTGATCCTACAATCCTCCTGTCTCAGCCTCCCAAGTACTGAGATTACAGACATGCCTGGCTATCTACTGTCTTTAAATGTTTGAATTATTGAGAAATTGAATGCTGAATATCTTGATTTTATAATAAGAGAAGTAGAGTTTCTGACAATCCTAACTTTACTCAGTAATTTATTTAGTGAACTGTCCCAACTTTTGTACCTAACTTGTTTGAACACTGGATGAACCAGATTGTCAATGAATAAATCTTACTTAATAATAATAATTAATTGCTTAATTAACATTTTTAATATTTATTTCCTGTTTGCTATTAACACTAGCTTTTTAGAAAGTCTGCTAAAAAACTTTATGCAGAAAATTAACTTTTATTAGAAAACAAACATGATAAAGTAAAAAGAAAAGTGTCACAATGATTAGGACATTAGGATTCAAGAAAACTTTTATGACAGTTCATCCCTTCAAAAGACAAGAGAGCCCTTGATCAGCTCAAGGATGGAGAAGTTTCTGAGAAGAAAAATATAGTCCGTAATATTTGAGAAGAGCATGAGGTGAAGCTTTTAAAAGAGGTAGAAATCAAATGGCCTAGGCTTAGTGGTTAAAAAACAGGTCTATATAACAGTTACTTGAAATTTTGTTATTATTGTTTGTTTTAACATTCACAGGTTTAGACTGTACCCAGGAATTATAAATCTGAAATTCGAGAGGGTGAGGTCTCCAGCAGGTAGATTTTAGGAAAAACTCCACAGGGAATTCTGATGCATAATTCTCCAATTAACAATATCTGACTTAAGCTACGGATAGATTAAAATCTGGAATCATTCTAAGAAATTTTGAGAGATGGAAATCTAAAGGCAAAAGAACTTAAGCAATTCAGGAAATTTGGGTGAACTGTCTTTCATTAGACTTTTGACAAGAAAATAAATAGGTAGAAGTTACTAGAAGACTTGATCAACTTGTTAAGAAAATTTGACACATAAAGACAAAATTATTTGTGCAATGCCTACTAAATACTATGACAGCTTGATGAAAACTATTTCATAGAACAATTTTCACTTGTACTGAGCAACCACTTCCACCAGGTGGCAGTAAAATACAGTTGAGAAAACCTGTCCAGCAGGTTAACTTTTTTGTGCTGAGATCCCCTCTCAAAATAATGTTTTCAAATGAAAATATAGAATATGTGGTAATAAATGATCTCATTTAAGTATGTTAAATAATATATAATGATAGGTTTAGTAACCACCATGATTTTCAAATAGTGATGAGTATAAATATTTTGAGATAATTTACAACTATAGTGTGATGTGGAAACATCTATGATTTCTATTGGTGACAAAAATATAAGGTACTGCTAATACTTCTGTTTTTGCCTGTATTAATTATTGAAGATTTTCATAGACTAGTGAAGATAAATACAATTTTTCCCCATCGCAGTTAATATATTACAAGGAGTCCTTTCTCATAGACCTCTAAAGGACCCCACGTTAAAAATCTCTCATCTTCAGAGAATTATATTACTCTCATGGGTAGTGATTACTTCTGATCTGATTAAATTTTTAAAACACATTTAGTGATAAAGTTATAAATAGGTGTGACATACTTTATAAAGTAGAAAAGGTTTCTGAAGAGATAGGTGTAAGAGAAATCATTCTGTTCAAATTTGTTCCTTCCTTTTGTTTCATTATAAAACTGAAAATTAAATTCCCCTGTGGAAAAGAAGGTGTGCTCCCAAATATAATAAATTCATTTTAAAATGAATCAGATTTTGAAAACATATTTGAGCTGGACATGGTGACACACATATAATCACAGCACTTGCGAGGCTGAGACAGGAGGATCACACATTTACTGCCAGCCTCAGCTACTTAGATTCTCTACAACTTAGTGAGACCCTGTTTCAAAATAAAGAATAAACAATAGAGCTGGGGGTGTAGATCGGAGGTAGAATGTTCTGGCTTCAATCCTCAGTACTGCGAACAAACAAAAAGAAAACATTTGAAATAAAAACAAATTTCAGAAGAAATATTTTAGTATTGTTTCAAAATATATATAAAAATAGTTGTCTCTTGCCTGCTTACTGTGCACAAAGTATTATATGCAGCACTTTGCACCCATTATCCTATTTCATATTAAAATAATTATGTGAGATATTTAGTGCTCTAACCCCCATTTTACAGAAGAACCAGGGTTGTTGTATTAGGGTTAGACAAATCTAGATTCAGTCCAGGCTCCACAATGTATCAGCTGAGAGACATTGTTCAAGTTAATTAACTTCTCAATTAAAATTTCCTTATCTATAAAACAATAATGCAGTCTTACATTGTTTAAAAACAGGAATATATTCTGAGCAATGTTTCATTAGATGATTTTGCCATTGTAGGACATGCACTATAGAGTTTGCTTGCACAAGCCTGGATATGGTATAAGCCAGTACTTGACTTGGCTTCTTGATGCAATCAAGAGACATGTTAAATGTAAGATGTATAAGGGCTGCTAGTGATATTAATGTCATGCTGTTTTACAGTAAACTTATTTTTATAAGTAGAAGCTCTCTTTAAAGTAATCGTAAAAGTATAGTATATTCAATATATAAGTATCATTATCAGTATTATTTCCTGTACATAGTTGTATGTGGCTATACTTTTTATTTTACTGCCAGGTAGATTTGTTTACATCAGCATCACCCCAAACGTGTGTAATATGTTGCACTATGACATCACAAGGTGATAGGCAGTTTTTAGCTCCATTATAATCTTAGGAGATCTCTGTTGTAATATGGTCTGGCATTAACCAAGATGGCATTATATTTGCCTGACTGTATAAAATTAGCATCTACTTCATGGTGATATTATGAAATATACATGAAAATAACTTAGCATTTTGCCTGACACACTATCAGCTTTTCAGGATCACTTTTCAGGATTCACACAATGCCAAATCCAGGAGTCAGTTCTCAACCTCTATCACATATAATCCATAAGTAACCTTTAATGCAGAGTAAACCCCCTCCTTAAAATCTCTTCACTAGACCTAGGGACTATCGCTTACTCTTTGTTCTCATGCCTTACAGACTTTCTTTCCTTTTCAGTCTTCTCTGCTACATTCTCCTAATCTTAACCTCAAAAAATTACAGTATGTAGAAGGCTCCTTTCTTGGACTTTTCTAATTGTAGATGATTTCATATAGTTGCATAGGTTTAAATGCTATATGTAGGTTAGGGCTATAAAATTTACAAACCAGCCAAGGCCTCTCTGAACTCAATAGACTCACAGTTTTAGCTACCTACTCAAAACTTATACTCAGACATTCAATAAACAATTCAAATTTAACACTAACAAAACTTAACACTCCGTTTGCTTTCCCATAAACCTGCTTCTTTTAAATTTTGTCCTATCTCAGTAAATGTCAACCCTGTTCTTCCAGTTTCACAAGTTAAATTGTCCCTCTCACATAGCACATACAGTCCGTTTAGGAAATCCTATCCATTCTACCTTTAAAATTATTCAGAATTGAATCCTTTTTCACCACCACCATTGCTATCACCCTACGTAAATCCCTCAGCAGCATTTTGCCTAGTATATTACAATTACTTCCTAACAGGTCTCCCTGTTTCCATCCTGATTCCTCGTGATCTCTTCCTTCTATAACCAATCTTATTAAAAATATAAATCTTATTAAAAAAAACATCATGCTGGTTGTGTTGGTGCACACCTGTGATCTCAGTACTTGGGAGGCTGAGAGATGAAAATTTCAGACTCAAGGCCAGCCTCAGCAACTTAGTGAGACCCTCAAAAACTAAGACCCTGTTTCAAAATAAAAAAGACAACAGGGCTGGGGATGTAGCTCAGAGGTACAATGTCCCTGGGTTCAATCCCTAGTATATGTGTGTGTGTGTGTGTGTGTGTGTGTGTGTGTGTGTGTGTGAGAGGGAGGGAGAGAGAGAGAGAGAGAGAGAGAAGAGGGAAGAGGGAGAGAGAGATCATAGCTGGGTGTGGTGATTATGCACCTTAATCTCAGTACTTGGGAGGCTGTGATTGGAGGATTGCAGGTTTGACATGAGCCTCAACAATCTGGTGAGACCCTGCTTCAAAATAAAAAAATAAAATTGACTGGAGGTGTAGCTCAGGGGTAGAATGCCTTGGGTTGAATCCCTAGTAACTCACATACATACACAGCTTTTTCACATCTGCCTTCTAGACATACCTCTTTTCGGCCATCCATACCCCTTCCCTAAGGTTAATGTTCCTGTTTGTGTTCCTGAATTCATTTCTTCCCATCTTTTCCAGGACTATATTCCATCCTATTTAATCACCAGTCTTTGGTCTCTCTTTTCTCTTGTTTATAAATGAAATATCATGTCACTCCTCTACTCAGAATTGTCAGTAGCTTTTCTTCTCACTTAAAATAAGCTAAAATATTTACCATGGCTGTATGGAACCTAGCCTGATATTGTCTCCTATTACTCACCACCCCCTCCAATACACCACATTTGTCAACTTTGTTCCAGCCATATTGATTCTTCAGACATGCCCCAGGTTCATTACACTTGTCCTCAGCTCATCATGAAGGCATTCCCATAGATATCTAGAAGGAATATCCTCACATCCTTCACTTTTTTAGTCAAATATCACCTATCCAGAAGGCTTTCCCCAGCCATCCATTAATTAATATATATATATATATATATATATATATATATGTATATGTACATTGTAATTGTACATCATACTGAAGTTCAAAGTCATACAAACCAACATGCACACAGGTATTGTGTGTTTCCCTTCAGGTCCCACTCCATTACCCACCTCCCCATCCCTGTACATGGTAGTAAGATTGGTAGTGATACCTTCATACATGGGCACAGCGTAAATTGAACTGTTTCATCACTTCTTCCTTTTCCCCTCTCCTATCCTTCTCCCTATCCCCTTCCACTATTCTACTGGCCATTCTCCTCAATAATCTAAAGTCCCTTTTGTTTTCTATTTTCTCCCTAGCATCTACACATGAGAGAAAAACATAAGACCTTTGACTTCCTGAGACTCCCTGATCTCACTTAGCATAATATTGCTTGGTCCCACCAACTTTTCTGCACATGACATAATTTTGTTGTTCTTAATGGCTAAGTAAAATTGCACTGTGTATATATTCCACATTTTCATTATCCATTCATCTGTTGACAGATACCTAGTTTGGTTCCATAATTGGGCTGTTGTGAATTATTCTGCTATAAACATGGATATGCATGCATCACCTGTATGATTCTGACTTTAATTCTTTTGGAAAGATATTGAGGAGTGGTATAGCTGGGTCATATGCTGTTTCCATTTCCTAGTCTGTGTGTTTTTGCAGAGGTAGGGTACCAGAGATTGAACCCAGGGGTGTTCTACCTCTGAATTTTACCCCCAACCCCATTTTATTTATTTATTCATTCATTCATTTAGAAATAGGGTCTCACTAAGTTGCTGAGGTTGTGCTCAAACCTTCAATCCTCCTGTCTCAGCTCTAAGTTCTGGGATTACAGGCATATGCCATCACACCCAGTCATTCCTAGTCTTTTAATGGACCTCCAAGATGGACGCAGTGGTGCACGCTTGTAATCCCAGTACTTGGGAGGCTGAGACAGGAGGATCCGGGTTCGCGGCCAGCCTCAGCTACTTAGTGAGTCACTCTGCAGCTTAGTGAGACCCTGTTTCAAAATAAAGAATAAAAAAAATAGGACTGGGGATGTAACTCAGAGGTAGAATGCCCCTGGATTAAATCCCCAGTACCGAAAAAATAAATAAATAAAAAATAAAATAAAGGACCTCCACACAAATTTCCATAGAAGCTGTACTAATTTGCAATACCACCAACAGTGTATGAGCTCCTATTTCCCTATATGCTTGCCAGCATTTACTATTATTTGTATTCTTAATGATTGTTATTGTAACTGGAGTTTGATGTAATCTTGGTTTGTATTTCCTTTATTGATGATGTTGAACAGTTTTTCATGTATTTATTAGCCATTTGTAGTTCTTCATTTGAACTGGCCACCCTATTTAAAATTTAAGATCACCCAAACACTCCATATGCTGCTACTGCTTTTTTTGTTTTTTTTTTACATAGCACTTACCACTATCTGATACATTAAATATTTTGTTTCATGTTTTATAGTCTGTCTCACCCAAATTAAATGTTAGGTCCGTGTTGGCAGAAATTTGTATTTGTTTTTTTCACTGTTGTATTCCTAGTACAAAAAATAAATTTGTTAAATAACTAGTTTTTCTTTTCATTTCAATATTTTTCAGGTGCTACACAGTGTATGCCTGACTCCAACCTCATGGATCACGGGCAGTCTCATCCAGATGATGTAGATATGTACAGCACTAGAAGCTGAATTAGACCGCATAGAGAACTATCAGATATGTGGAGTTGCAAATAATGATGAAAAAAATCATATAATGGGTAACTGAAATATTGAGTATAAATTAAGTCATTTGTCCTTGACATCTTCAAATGTACAGTCTGACCAATGATGTAAATGATTAAAACAGAAACTGTAATCCAAAAAGTATTAAATGATTGATGAAGCAACATAGAAGAATTATGATATGTTTGATAAATTATGAGGTCATTTCTGAGAATGTAAAACACAGCGAAGATATGAACACCAATAGAATCAAAATCTGAATATATGTATGTGTATATATCATATATAAATACACACACACACACACACGGTGCATATTTGTTCACTTATTCATAAACATGCCCACAATCTGTGCTAGATTTTTCAAATTAATATCAATTAAGTTAGAATGGTTTGTAAAAGGATATATTCTCATTTTTTTTCATTTTTAGAGCTGTAATAAATATTCATACTTTATGACATATGGGCTTGGCTTTGTCTCTTTGTTTTATTAATGTTAAATCCTCTTAAATTTCTGAAAATATCTCTAACTATATAAGAGGAACACATGCTGCTTAGGAATCCTTCTACTGGTTCCTAGGCAGTTTACTATTCTGTTTCCCAGAAGAAGTATTCCAAACCTTTTATTCTTCTCAAGCCTCTTAAACCTGTCAGAATTGACTTTGCTTCCTATTTCATAGAGCATAAAGTAAATTATTAGACATGACCATTCACAGCTTTTTCCCATCTGCCCTCTAGGCTTACCTCTTTTCAGCCATCCATACCCCTTTCCTAAGGCTAATCCTTATATTTGTGTTGCTGAATCCATTTCTTCCCATCTTTTCTAGGACTATATTCCATCCTGTTTAATCTCCCGTCTTTGGTTTCTCTTTTCTCTTTTTTTTCTCTACAGCTAAAAAGCTTCAGTCTTTCATCCAAAAGCAACAATAGAACTTTTCCTTAACTCTACCTCTTCCTTCAAACTGTCTTTTCTCTTGATCTCTTTTCTATTATTTCCATACTTCTTTTTAAAATTATTTTAATGCATTGTAATTATACATCATAGGGAGGTTCAATGTGATACAAACATACATGCACATGGCTTTTGGATACTTCTCTCTGTATCCCACCCTGCTCTGTCCCCACATGTATTGCTAAGATTGGTAGTAATACCTTCACATATTGCCATAGTATTTGAACTGTTTCTTTTCAGTCCTTCCTCTTCTTTTTTCTAATTCCTTCCTCCAATCCACTTCCACTACTCTAATCTACAAGTCTCTCTCTGTGTTGTAATTAATATCCCTTTCTTATTTCCTCACTTTCAATTTTTCTTTAACTTGCAACATCCTGGCCTCTGTACCTACATGGATGTTTATGTGATTAGACTCTACCACTTCCTCCTTGACACTAATCCCTTAAATGTTGAGGTTCCTCAACTTGCATCTCTCAGGTATTTTCCCATTCTTTTTTTATTTATGTGGTACTAGGGATTGAACCCAGGGACATTCTACCTCTGAGCTACATCCCCAGCCCTTTTATTTTTTGTTTTGTAACAGGTTCTTGCAAAGTTACTGGGCAAGTCTTGCCAAGTTGCTGAGGCTGTTTTCCCACTTGCAATCCTCCTGTCTCAGCCTCTCAAGTACTAGGATTACAGGTATGAGCTACCATGCCTGGCCAGTCTTTTCCCATCCTATGTACTCTCATTTTTATTCAACCAACTTCATTGGCATCAGCTACCATTTATGTGCCATTATCATTAATATTTCCAGCCTCCATATTTCTCCAGTGCCTACATATTTCTAATTATCCAGTGAACATCCCATAGACATTCCAGTGTCAGTATTCCTAAAAGTAAATTGGGTATACCTCCCTCTCCTTATCTGTTATTTCTCAAATCTGTTTTGCCTTCTCTAATTCTGTCATTACTCTAATTGAAAGCCTAATCATCTCTTTCCTGGTTTATCACAGTAGCTTCCTGGCTAATCTGCTCACCATCAATCTTACTCTTTCAGCATTTCAGAATGTGTTCTTCATGCAAGTAAACCAATTAACAGTAGCTTAAACAAATACCTACTTAAAGCCTGGAATTAGTACAGGATTGGAGGCTCATTGGTGCCATCAAGAACCTAGACTTTTTCATTTCCCACTCTTGATTTCTGTAGCTTCCTGGTTTGTCATCTCATTGTCACAAAATGGATGCTGTACCTCTGGGGAACACATATATATTCAAAGTAGTAAGGAGCAGGGTGAAGTGTGCAAAAGATGCTTCTTTTCCCTCTTTACTCAGTAATCTAAATGCTTTCTTAGAATCTTCAGAAAAGGAATATAGGGATAGTGTTTCTTCCTGTGGTGAGGAATGCCAAGGGGTAAGGGATTAGGAATGGATGTCAATTTTGAGATAACAATTTCTGCTACCCAATTCTTCTAGCTTATCTGTCATATTATGACATAGTTGTCTTTCTGACAATTAGGAATACTTGTCTTTCTGAAATCTTAAGTAGCTCACCATTGCCTACAGAGCCAAATCAAAACTCCTAGGCATTGTATACAAAGTCCTTCACATTCTAATCAAGCTTACATTCTAAAACTGTCTTCTTTCTCCCTACACACCAAGGTATGTTATATTGTACTTAGGACATACCACTTGTTTGATGAACACGCTTCACCCTTTTTGCCTCTTGTCCTCTGCCTATGTGAATGTTTCTGTTTAGACGGTTCTTCTGTCTCATCTTATTCCACATTAAAACTTCCTACCCATCCTTCGAATCCACTTCCAGTCACCTTTCTCAGTTATCCAAGGTAGAATTAAGATATTCTTTCCTCTACATTTTTTTGCACTTGGTATTTATAGATATGATAGCCAACCCAGTTTATTATAATTAATATTTTCTCATACATGAAGCTTCTTGTGGGTGTGGCTGAATCTCTTGTACCCAGGAAATGTCTGGTACCTAGCAGGAACGTGTTCTGCCGTACTCGTTGCTGCTGGTTACAGGATAACAAAATAGTTACAATTCAATGAAAGACTTATATTCTACCAGGAAAAAGAGAAGCATGCTTAAATAACAGTGGCATATGGGGGTACCTGCCGTAAGGTAAGTACAATGAAAGAGCTATAGTTGCTCGGAGATAGATGTAGCCCTGGGGAAATGTCAAGGAGACAATGGTACTTAAGCTGCTCAAGGTGAGGAGTCAGTTCACTTGCTAATTTTTCACAAGTATGTTCTTCAGAATTTGGTGTCAATATGTGAAATGAACTTTTAACCTCAGATCTATTTCTATTCAGACGTACCATATTTCATTGAACATAAAAAAGGAGGGGGGGGAGCTGCCAGTTTATCATTACACTTATCCCAACTTCAGATATTAAAAGTGAAAAAATCAGGGTCCTAAATTTTATGAACCATGGTACGTAAAAATAGCCCAAAGCCAAGTTTAAGTCATTTTTTAACTATGTACTCTTTTGGATTATCAGCAGTGTTCTAGCCAATAGTGTACTAATTTAGATGATGGAGAGTTTATGTGCAAAATCTGTTCAAAGTAAAAGATCTGTTCAAACAAGCATATTATAATCACTTGCTGTATTTTACAACATTTGAAGTCAAACTGCTGTTAGACTGAGGTGACTTTCAAATGTTAGAGCCTATGTTGGGATGAGTTGTTCCGAGGCTTTCATTCTTCCTCTGCCATGTCCATGAGTTCTTCTCTGTTAAACCTAAACAGATGCCAGCCTTCCTCAGATGAAAGGTCTAAAGCTCCTCTACGAGTGTAATAGTCAATAGAAGCCTGGTTCCAAATGACAACAAGAAAGTGCATGCAGTTACACTGGCTTAGGAGGGCTATCTGTTTAAAAGCAAACAAATAAGCAAAGATTACTTTTATTTGTAAGTGGAATCATTAACATTTTATTGAAGGTCTACTATATACAATACACTGTACATACATGTTACCTCCAAATAACATATATATATATATAGTAGTTATCTTTTGGACTTCTCTATGGCTATAAAAACAAAAAGTCCCACTGTCCTAAGCTTTAAAACTCCTCTCTCTCTTTAAAAGCCTGAAATTGATTTGCTAATTCCTTACAACGAGAGTTTACCTAAAAGCACACATGTTCTCATACATAATTCCACAATGAAAAAAGATCTTTCTTTTATACTAATTGTCATTCACACTATAGGCCTATTTTCTGGGCAAAATTACCTTCTAATTCCCTCATGCTTACTTTTACTTGATAGTAAAAAGTGTATTATATATAGTGTGTGTGTGGATTATATAGAAATCAATTATAAACAAATATAACCCATATATAACTTATGCGTATTTGGTTTGAAAATCCAGTTTCATTTGGATAAAAATTTGAAGTACAAGCCGGGCGTGGTGGTGCACGCTTGTTTTTTTTTTATTGTAATAATTCATGCTTTGTATTTATACATTTTTGTTAGGTACAAATTGATAAAGACAAATGTGCACACATTTTTCATCTGCTTGTAATCCCAGCATTCGGGAGGTTGAGACCGGAGGATCCGGGTTCGCTGCCAGCCTCAGCTACCTAGTGAGGCACTCCGCAACTTAGTGAGACTCAGTTTCAAAATAAAGAATAAAAAAAATAGGGCTGGGGGTATAGCTCGGAGGTAGAATGCCCCTGAGTTCAATCCCCAGTACCTCAAAACAAACAAAAAAAATTGAAGTACATATTAGAGTATGTTTAGGTAAATTAAGACTAATTACCTAATTTATGACCTGTTAAATAATATTTGATGAAGAAAAAGAGTGTAGAGGGTGAGTATTACAATACATACCTGACTTAGCCTCTTCAGCATTTCAGCTCCAATACCTAGACCTGTTAAATTGATAATGCCAAATGAAAACCATGTGTTGAAAAATCCCACTTACCTAGTTATTTGATTTAGTTTAAAAGAAATAAAATATAAATCCCTGTATCTACTTGTTATACATTCTTAGTAGCACGTGTTGAAACTCAGTTCATGAATGCATCTCATATCTGTTTTTTCCTAATTGAAATGTGGCACTAAAGGTAATGGAAAAGAGTTTGGGTTATTTTAAAGATCAATGAAACAAACGACTCTCTGTCTCTATCATCGTTGACAGGGTATATTTCTAATCCATTTATTCATAAACCGACCTAAAATATAAAAGCACTTTTTCAAGATAAAAATATAGCTATAGTAACATGGTTTATTCAAATGCTGATGAAAACTACTAAGAAAATGTTTTCCTAATGTAATTGAGCATTCAGTGATCAGGCTTATGAAATAGAAATAAGTTACATAACTAACAAGCAGTATATTTGTTTTAAAGCCCCATCTTTACTCCTTAAATTAAAATATGCCTTTTAATTTTAAAATATTTATAAGTAATATTATAACCCTAGTTTTACCTCGGTAAGCTTGGATGACATAAAAATCCTCTAGGTAAAGTAACTTGCCAATCCAGGGGTCGTATGTGAAGTAGTACATGGCAAATCCAACAGTCATTTTGCCTAGGAAGAGAGAAGATAGATCATAAAGAGGTTAATACTTTAAATTTTAGAATATTCCCCCCAAATTGAATATTTTTTTAACTATTATAGTAATAGATGATCACTGGACAAAATATCAATACATAAAATGTATAATAAAGAAGGTTTACTTTCCTTATTCTACAAGAAACAAACATTCTTTTTATAGGAATATATGCTATATAACTGTACTTTGTTTTCAGAATTAGAAAATGTACTCCCGATTAAATTGGAAAGAAAGATTTACTTTACCTGATGGTGTTTGTTGATTGTGTACTTCTGCAATCAGGCAGTAGAAAAGGGGATTTTCCCCAAAGCCATCCCTGAGTAAATCTGAAATATCAATTCGCATATACTGTGTCAGAAAGTTTACGTCAGAGAGCAAGAAGATGACAGTAGGAAGCTCCAGGAATTCAACTCTCCACCTAAATGATAACTGTACTTAGCAGAAACATTTTGGAGCTCTTGAGTTGATTTGAATACTTGTAACTTCCAGGAGACAGGCTGTCTGGTAAATTGCATTTAATTTAGGTCAAATTCAGCCATCAGTGTGGTGCCAGCTGCCTAGCCTTCACTCCCCTCCCTCACCTCCATCCCGTGGTAGGCAGTTGTGGGGGTGGCAGCTCGTATATCAGAAACAGTTTGCTTGAGCCAAGGTGGGCAGTAAATACTTTGTCTTAAAAATATTGAGGTTTTATATTTTAACTGTGGACTGGTACACTGACCACTGAGTTAAGGGCTTAGAGATTGTTTGCTGTTATTTCAAACCACCAAGCTGAAGCAGATTCCAGGAAATTGAACAGAACTATACCTGATTTGTTGGACATTCAGAACATAACATATCAATGTAGAAAGCTACCATGAATGACTAGGGAAAGATACAGGCCCCAACAAAACCCAAGACCACAGTAAACTTTCAACTCAGACATACTCAGACTCCCTACAATAGTCAAGAAAAGAACAAATCCTGAGAATCAAAATGCTTCATGAAAAAAACTAAACACAAAAGGTAGTAATGGAGGGAATGAGTGTTAACAAAAGGCTATACAGCTTTTAGCCTATAGAAAATAAAAAGAGAAAAGGTAAAGGTCAATTTTTTTTCATCAGTACTCTCTATATTCTGTATATATGTTTTTTTTGCAAAGCTCGAGAATCAAGCCTGGGCCTCACTCATGGTAGGCAAGTCCTCCCCTGAGCTATATCCCAAGTCCTCAGTAACTAAAAGTCAAAGGAGTAAACAAAACACAAAGATTGAGCCGGGCGTGGTGGCGCACGCTTGTAATCCCAGCATTCGGGAGGCTGAGACTGGACGATCCGGGTTCGAGGCCAGCCTCAGCTACCTAGTGAGGCCCTCCACAACTTAGACTCGGTTTCAAAATAAAGAATAAAAAATAGGGCTGGGGGTATAGCTCGGAGGTAGACTGCCCCTGAGTTCAATCCCCAGTACCTCCCCCCCAAAAAAACAAAAACAAAAAACCCCACAAAGATTAGCAAAATGGATTAAAAAAGTAAATAAATAAAACCACGATCCAACTATATGTTGAACCTAAGAAACACACTCTAGATCTAAGGACACAAATCCTTAGATCTAGAGTTAAAAATGGGATGATGGAAAAAGGTAAATATTGTACAAATTGTAACCATAAGAGTTGGGGTGGCTATACTAATATCAGATGAAATAGACTTTAAGTCAAAACTATTATAAGAAGAGGATGTCATGTAATGATGAAACGATTCACCAAGAAGATAGAGTATTTATAAACATATGCATTAAACATCACAGCTCTAAGATATATGAATGGATATTATCCAAAAGCAAACAAAATAACAAAGAAAATAAGCATTGGTTGAGATGTGTTGAAATTAGAACCCTTGTGCATTGTCAGTGGGAATGTAAAGTGGTACAGCTGCTATGTTAAACATTATGGAGGTTCCTCAAAAAGAAAAACCACAGAATTACCATATGATCCAGCAATTCCACTTCTAGGGGCATGCATGCATGCCCCTAGAAGTATATATATGCCAAAAGGAATTGAAAGCAGGAACTCAGATACCTGTATACCAGTGTTTCATAGCAGCATTATTCACAATAGTCAAAAGGTGAAAACAACCAAAATGTCCATCTGTGGGTGAATGGATAAACAAAATGTAGTTTATATATACAGTGGATCGTTAAAAGGATCAACCTTAAAAAGGAATGAAATTCTGATACAGGGGACAACTTGAATGAACATTGAAAAATTATGCTAAGTGAAATAAGCCAGACACACAAAGACAAATATTGCATACAGGGTACATAGAAGAGGCAAATTAATAGAGACAGAAAGTAGTATAACGGTTACCAGGGGCTTGGAGAAGAAGGGCAGCCATGGTTCGGAATTACAGTTTAATGTTTACAGAGTTTCGTCTGGGGATGGTGTCAAAGTTCGAGAGATTAATAGTGGTAATGGTTGCACAACACTGTGGATGTACTTAATGCCATGAATTGTATACCTAGGAATGTTTAAATGACATATATCATGTATGTTTAACCATTGTTTAGAAACATTTACAGTAATAGGTAAGAGTAGAGAAAATATCAAGTATTTCACTTGCCTCTATAAAAGTACACAGGACTTTCTAAGATTAAAAACAGGACTGAGGACATGATGTTATTACTGCAATTCAAAGATACATTGAAATTCTAAGGCTAGAAGATGTAGAATATAAAGTATTTTGATGTTGTTGCTTTTTATTGTTTAAAATGTTATATACTACCCTGAGTAGTAGTTTCCTAACTTTATTGAAATAATATACTATCTCAACATAATTATGTTGTTTTAGAGTACTGCTTTCATGAGTGTCCAGTGTGTTCAACTTTTTGTTTCATAGTATTTCCTTTAGCCCAACAAATTACTCTTTATTTAATATTCTGATGATGTTAATTATCAAGTATAAAAACCATAAGAATCACCACAGGAGATGAGTGATCCATGATATATGCAGCTCAGAGTTCTATTTCTGATCAAGACACCCAAAATTGGTTAGTTAGGGCATGGTACAAAACGCCTCATGAATCAATCACCTATCTTCTTTCTGAATCTGTCATCAACTATTAAAATGAACTCCTTTATCTCTTTGGTAGAATATTCTCAGTCATTACATGCATTCTGAAGTATTCAGCTTCAGGGAGATATCCTTCCTTCATTGTACTCTTCTATGACTTATAAATAATTCTCTTTACCTATGTTTTTCCTTTTGTAATTTTATACACTTTAAGTATCTTTTCTTTTAATCTTCCTATTTACTGACTTAAAAGTTCGAATTCATCATAAATTGCTAACCTATCTCATTAATATTGCTGGCTATCAAAAGTGTAAATACTTGGAAAATATTTTAAATCACTTTGCTTCTTTCCATTTCATCCTATTGAGTGCCTACCAACATGCTAGGTATTAAATTATTTTAGACCTATACACTTCTTATTGTATATTTGGAAAAACTGCTTGAAGGTTTATTTTATCTGTAAAGGTGTGGAGCTATTAAGTATCGACTTTCTACTAAAAATTGGGATATAAAAGTGGAGCACTGACAAATTTATCAAATGTATGTCCTCTACATATATATCCTATTAATATTATCATTCTCATATACCCAGCACAACAGTTTCTACATGTCTAAGTAGTAGTTTTGTGTGCATACATTCCTGTTTCTTTTCCTTGCTCTGAAAATACCACAAAACATCTTACCCAAGCCGGGCGTGGTAGCGCACGCTTGTAATCCCAGCATTCGGGAGGCTGAGACCGGAGGATCCGGGTTCGAGGCCAGCCTCAGCTACCTAGTGAGGCACTCCGCAACTTAGTGAGACTCGGTTTCAAAATAAAGAATAAAAAAAAAATAGGGCTGGGGGTATAGCTCGGAGGTAGAATGCCACTGAGTTCAATCCCCAGTACCGAAAAAAAAATCTTACCCATTGCTGTTATCTTCACTGCATCGGTCATGTTTTCACAGGCAGCCAATTCCTGTCAAAGTAGAGAAAACTTTCCATTTATGATTTAGTAATGAGTTTTTTTTTATTTGGTACGTTGTAATTATACATCATATTGGAGTATAGAGTAATAGAAACACACATGCACGTAACTCTTGGGGCACTTTGAATCCAGGGGCACTCTATCTCTTAAGTTACACCTGCAGGCCCTTTTATTTTTAAAAACAGGATCTCCCTAAGTTGTTAAGGGTCTTGCTAAATTGCTTAGGCTGGTCTCCAACCTAAGATCATCCTGCCTCAGCCTTCCAAGTACTGGGATTACAGGCGTGTGACACAAAGCCCAGCTTAGTAATGAATTCTTTTTTTTTTTTTTTTTTGCGGTACTGGGGATTGAACTCAGGGGCATTCTACCTCCGAGCTACACCCCCAGCCCTATTTTTAATTCTTTATTTTGAAACCGAGTCTCACTAAGTAGCGGAGTGCCTTACTAGGTAGCTGAGGCTGGCCGCGAACCCGGATCCTCCGGTCTCAGCCTCCCGAATGCTGGGATTACAAGCATGCGCCACCACGCCCGGCTAGTAATGAATTCTTAACATAACAATCATTATGCAGTTTTCATTGAACATTTATGGCCATATGATGTCCCGGGAAGTGTTAAAAATAGGTCAGACTTAATCTCCATCATCTAGAAACTTAAAGTCTAAAATGCCAATGCAACAAAAGAATAAAGATAGGAGGTGGATGGATGGATGGATGGATGGATGTCAATACTTCACTCATATAAAAGTTACTTAATTTATCTGGGTTGCTAGCCCTGAATGCAACCAAAAACTGGGAAGTAAAGTAAAAATGGTTTCTGAGTATTCGAGTTAGATGTCACAAAGTATATATATATATATATATATAAGCTTCATTATATATATATATATATATATATATATATATATATATATATAATGAAGCTTATGGACTCACAAAGTTTATGTATTATGAAGCTTATAGACTTTAGAGAAAAGTCTGTCATGTGTTTGCTTATGAAGTATTTTTGCCAGTTAAGCTGAATATTTTTACTGTATCATTTTTACACATTCAATTTAATTCTTTTTTCCATTACTTGAATCTCAAGCTTGGAAGGTTATAAAAGTAGTCACTCTTATTTTCCTCTTAAGTTCTTAGCACTAATAATTTATTCATTGGGATTTTCATTTTCATTGTGCATATTAATTTTACAGAATGGTGGGTTTCATTGTGGTGTATCAGTAAATGCATATAACATTATTTGATCAATTTAATTCCTCAATAATTTCCTTTATCTTTCCCTCATCCCACCCCCTGATTGCCTTCATGTACCCTAATGGTCAAGGGCTTTCATGGTGTCCCTTTTCTCTCACTAGATTTGACATATGAGAGAAAGCATATAATACTTGACTTTCTGGTTCTGGGTTATTTAACACAGCATGATGTGCTCTTATTCCATCTATTTACTAGAAAATGACATAATTTTGTTCTTTATGACTGAATAAAATTCCATTATGTGTATAATACATCTTCTTTATAAATTCATCTCTTGGTGGAAACTTAGGTTGGTTCTCTAACTTGGCTACTGTAAAGTGTGCTAATGTAAACATTGGCATACATGTATCTCTAAAGTATACTGACTTTAATTCTTTTGGATAAATACCAAGGAATGGTATAGCTCAAAACACTACAAAATAGAACTACCATTAGATTTTCTTGTTTTGGTGTAAGAAATAAGGTCAAATTAATTTCACCTTTATTTTTCCCTAAGTTGTCCAAGTGCCATTTATTTAATAACCCATCTTTTATTCACTGACTTTAAATCTCTTATTTATCATATAGTGCTCTATCATATGTATTTAAGAGAACTTCTGGATTCTTCATTAAGCCTCATTTATCTAGCCTGGCAACAATTACCATTGTATTTTAATTACTCACAGCTTTATAATATGTGGTAGAGATCATCTCTTCTCTTCTTTTTGGATTTTGTTCATGTGTAAATTTGGAGATGTTGAATTATATGGAATTTATAACGAGAAAAAAAACCTTTAAAATATTTAAGTAGGAGAGTAAGTGCCAAATTATATAGAGTGTTGGTAAGAAGTTTAGATTTTATTCTCAATGCAACCAGAAGAGCATTTTGGCTTCTGTGAAGGGAATAGTTTGGGCAGGGAGGTAAATAATTATTTGCCTGTTGTTATAGTTAGATATGAAATGTGCCCTAAAGAGCTTATTTTTTTTCAGGACTAGGGATTGAACCCAGGGGCATTCTATCTCTGAGCTACACCCCTAGTCCTATTTTTAATTCTTTATTTTGGAACAAGGTCTTACTAATTTGCGGAGGGCCTCACTAAGTAGCTCAGGCTGGCCACGAACCTGGATCCTCCCGTCTCAGCCTCCCAAGTACTGGGATTACAAGAGTGAGCCACCACACCTGGCAAGAGCTCATTCATTAATTTTGGGAGCTGATGTAATTGAGCCTTGAGGGTTGTAATCCCAACAGTGGATTCTAATGGATTTACCTGGGTGGTACCCGGTAGGCTGGTAGGGTGTGACCAGAGGTGGGTCCCTGGGAGCATGGCTTTGGGGATTATATAAATGGTTTCTCCTCCCCCTGCTTACACTTCTCTTGCTTTGGGCCTCCGTGATGTGAGAATCACAACCCATGTGCTCTCTCTCTCCCTGTTTCCTGCTGCCATGCCCTGAAATCTGTGGTCCCCAGCCTCACATGGACTGAAAATAAATCTTTTTTCCTCTAAGTTACGTGGTCAGTCTTTCAGATTGTAGCTGCAATGATGCTAACGAGAACATCCATACTTCCCTAAGACACTGTAGAAAACTTAAAGGCATATAAAGTAATTTAATAATCCCTACATCCTCTCAAGGACTTAGTACAGGATCTTCCCCTAAGATACACTCAATGTATATACAATGAACAAAAATGAAACTGGGCATGGTGGTGCATGCCTGTAATCCAAGTACTTGGAAGGCTGAGACAGGAGAATCACAGGTTTGAGAACAACCTCAGCTACTTTAGTGACTCAGCAACTTAGCAAGACCGTGTTTCAAAATAAGAGCTGGAGGTTAGTTCAGTGGTAAAATGCCTCTGAGTTCAATCCTCATTACCAAAAAAGACCTCCAAAACACTAAACAAACATGAGATATAAATACTATACAGTACTCATCTATGTACTAATTATCCAAAACCACACTTTGAGAGCCACCATGATAGATGGAAAGTCTAGTAAGCAAGAGTTATGGCCTCTTAACCATGAAATGACTAAATCCCCCAAATAATGCTGTGATGTGATTAAGATAAAATGAGTGCATGCCAAGGATATTTGGAAAATTTTTGGTGGCAGGACAGTAAATAAAATCTGCATTGCATTCAGCTAAGGAATTACTGTGATGAAAACCAAACTTCGAGAAGAGAAAGTATTTTGCAAATTTAGCAATGGAGTTAGGGGAAATGGACATATATTAAAGAACAACTTAAAACTCAAATCTAGTCACTACATGCGTGTCTGTCATACAGAGAATGTAATTTAGCTTTATTATTATTATTCTACAGTGACTGACTTAAGTTACTCAAGAAACATCTGGTATGTTTTCAGGTATATGAATCAAATTAAAAAGTAAACATAGTCAGGAACTCCAAAGATACAGGCTCATTTAAGCAGGGAGTCCTGTGATATGTTTTCCTCCCTGGTGATGGCAATGGACATTGTTTGGAAAGCTAAAAAAAAAAAAGGCATTGTGTCTAAGTAGTAAGAGTTACTGTCATTCAATACTAAATTTATTAATTGCCAACCAAGTGTCATATACTGGAGATACAAAAAAACTCTAAAATTATTTTCTATCATCTGGAAATCTGGAAAAACGTAGATCTGGGATAATTAACCTGCTTGCCATGGTATTTTGATTCCCTGAAGACTAATGCCAAGAAAGAGAAATGATATAGAACTTGTGGGGATGGACTAGAATAGAAGCGATTCTTTTTTTTTTTTTTTTTTTTTTTTGGTACTGGGGATTGAACTCAGGGGCATTCTACCTCCGAGCTATACCCCCAGCCCTATTTTTTATTCTTTATTTTGAAACCGAGTCTCACTAAGTTGCAGAGTGCCTCACTAGGTAGCTGAGGCTGGCTGCGAACCCGGATCCTCCGGTCTCAGCCTCCCGAATGCTGGGATTACAAGCGTGCGCCACCACGCCCAGCTCCATCTAGATTCTTAATAGACCTATAACAGAGCCTAACGTCACTAGAAAAATTGGGATATTTTATTTTCATTTGGGCCATTAGAAAATATATAATATGATATATAATACAATATATAATACATATAATGGATATTATTATAATGTATTATACAATGGGGTGTAAAATATATAATAGAGTACATTGTATACACACATATATGTATATGTATAAAGCGGGTTATTACTCATAAAGAATGGAATGATATTTGTAGGAAAATGGATGGAACTGGATATCATCATGTTAAGCAAAATAAGTCAGACACACAAAGTGTCACATATTTTCTCTCATATGTGGAAAAAACAAGCAAGAGAAGATGACCTGAAATTAGAGAGGGATTGTTAAGGGAAGCACAAGTGGATAAGTGGAGGAAAGGAGAGAGAGAGAGAAGAGAGGGAGAGAGGGTAGCGGAGAGGGTAGACATATCAAAATCCAATATATATGTGTATGGAAATGTTACAGTGAAATCACTCTCATAAGGTTTCTGTATCTATAATCTTTGCCTTGTTTCAGCCATATATTTACTCCATAACTTTAGGTTGAGTATCCATCACATAAATGACTAACTTCAGTGCTGTGGAACTTCAGCACAGTAACTATGGCTATTTAATTTCCTCATTTACTGGGCTGGAATGATTTCCAGGAAAGCCACTGAAATAAATATTTATGTATGAAATTTTAAATTCAGCTCCTCTGACACCTGAGGGCTGTCTGTTAATGGATTTCTGGGATCAAGGAACTGTCTGAAATATTATGGAAATTTCGTTAGCTGTGTTTGGGGTTTTTTGTTGTTGTTTTTGTTTTTCCTAGGAAGTCAATCATAAGATTATATACAAACATGTGGGTTTTTTGTTTGTTTGTTTTTTTGGTACTGGGGATTGAACTCAGGGGGGTTCTACCTTCGAGCTATACCCCCAGCCCTATTTTTTATTCTTTATTTTGAAACCAGGTCTCACTAAGTTGCGGAGGGCCTCACTAGGTAGCTGAGGCTGGCCTCGAACTCGGATCCTCCAGTCTCAGCCTCCCAAATTCTGGGATTATAAGCGTGCGCCACCACGCCCAGCTCAAACATGTGGTTTTAGAAGTAACAAGTCTAGCCAGGTATGGTGGTGTAATCCTGGTACTTGGGAGACTGAGACAGGAGGATTGCAGGTTCAAGGCCAGCCTCAGCAATTTAGTGAGGCCCTCTTTAAAAACAAACAAACAAACAAACAAAGAAACAAAAAAACGAAATAGGGCTGCAGGTATGACTCAGAGGCAGAATGCCTCTGAATTAGGTAGAATAACTCTGAGTTCATCCCCAGCACCAGCAAAGAAGAAATAACAAGTCTCCCTACTCTAAAATCTTAGCCACAAATATATGGAATGCTGTCATTGATGGGTTCTTTATTTCTTTTTTTGATTAAGCCTTCATTTTCTCTAAGATCCTCTTTTAAAGTTATTATAACTTTCCCTAAGAGAGACCACATATTCAGTCTCTAAGGTTTTCATGAGTTTATTCCCCCTTATTATATGACAAGCAGTTTACATATAACTATATTATTGATTCATTACAACCATCTTTTTAAATATGAATGACTATAATCTTGATTGTAGATGTGCAAAAATGAAGATTAGGGGGTTTAGTGACTTCTGGAAGGTTGTGTACATGGTTCATAATTAGCAGAGATAGGATTTAAACCCAGATAGACCATGCCTCCCTTGCGCTCTTGCAGCCCTATACTAATGCCATGAAGCTCCAAGGAATGAGAGACAGGCTTACTTTAATCAAACGCAGGATTTCCGGGCAGTCTCGAGCCTCTGCATGTCTTACTCGGAAAGTATCCTTGCTTGGTTGCTTCATGGATGTTGAACTCCTTCCTGGTTGACTCACACCTGAAGGGCTCCTGCCTAGCTGATTTGGGCCTATATAACTCCTGCCTAATTGGCTTGGCCCTGGTTGAGTTAGAGTTGGTTGGACCCTGCCTGGTTGGGTCAGGAATAGTTGGCTCAGGCCTAGTTGGCTGAGGCGTGGTGAGCTTAAATCTGATTGACTGCTGTCTGGTTGCCTTAGTTCTGGTGACCACATACCTGATGGTCTCATGCCTGGTTGGCTCAGGAGTAGATGACTTGGGATTACTTGGTCCATACCTGGTTGCCACATGTTTGGATAGCCTGGGAATAGTTGCCTCGTGCCTATGTAGCTCATGTCTGGTTGGTTTATGTCCAGCATATTCATGCTTGGTTGCCTCATACCTGGATGGCTCCTGTATGGATGGCTTGGGCCTGGTGGTATCATGCTCATTTGGTTCATATCAGGTAGGCTCATGCTTGGTTGGTTTATGTCTAGTGGGTTCATACTAAAAAAGCCTGAGCCTGCTCGGCTTCTGCCTACTTGGCTTGAGACTAGTTGTTTCATATTCATTTGGTTCATATCAGGTAGGCTTATGCTTGGTTGGTTTATGTCTAGTGGGTACTTACTAAAAAAGCCTGAACCTGCTCGGCTTCTGCCTAGTTGGCTTGGGTCTGGTTGTTTCATGCCAAATTGGTTCATATTAAGTAGGCTCATGCTTGGTTGGTTTATGTCTAGTGAGTTCTTACTAAGAAAGCTTGAGCCTGCTTGGCTTCTGACTAGGTGTCTTGGGCCTGATTGTTTCATGTCCAGTTGGTCCATATCAGATAGGCTCATGCTTGGTTGGTATATGTCTAGTGAATTCTTACTAAAAAATCTTGAGCCTGCTCGGCTCCTGCCTAGTTGGCTTGGGTCTGGTTGTATCATGTCCACTTGGTTCACATCAGGTAGGCTCATGCGTGGTTGGTTTATGTCTAGTGGGTTCATGCTAAGAAAGTTTGAACCTGAATGGCTTCTGTCTAGTTGGCGTGGGCCTGGTTGTTTCATTTCCAGGTATTTCATATCAGGTAGGCTCATGTTTGGTTGGTTTATGTCTAGTGGGTCCTTACTAAGAAAGCTTGAGCTTGTTTGGCTTCTGCCTAGTTGGCCTGGGTCTGAGTGTTTCATGTCCAGTTGGTTCATATCAGGTAGGTTCATGCTTGGTTGGTCTATGTCTAGTGGGTTCTCACTAAGAAAACTTGAGCCTGCTCGGCTCCTGCCTAGTTGCCTTGAGTCTGGTTGTTTCATGTCCAGATGGTTCATATCAGGTAGGCTCATGCTTGGTTGGTCTATGTCTAGTGGGTTCATAGTAGGAAAATTTGAGCCTAGTTGGTCTGGGCCTGGTTGTTTCATATCCACTTGTTTTACATCAGGTAGGTTCATGCTCAGTTGGTTTACGTCTAGTGGATTCATAGTATGAAAGCTTGAGCCTGCTTGGCTCACGTTTGGCAAGCTTGATTGGTCCATACCTGATTGGTTCATGCCCAGTTGAGTCTTGCCTGGTTAACTGAGGGCTGGTTGATGTTTAACTGGTTGGTAGATGATGGATTGGCCGATGACTGGTTGTCCAATAAATGGCTTGATGGAACAGGAAGGATCTCTTAACTGCAGTGCTGTGGTGAGAGGCTGTCAGTTGTTTCCAGTTTTTCTCAACTTGATTTAAACTTTGAAATACCCTTCTATGAAGGTGGGAATTGAAAAAAAAGAGTGGGAATGTTATTGATGCCTCTGATTTACTGGAGTTGACTTCACCAGTGATCACAGCTACAAGCTTAGTTTGGTTTCAGCTTGTCATCTGGCCTTTCCCTGCCCACAGGCTGGAAGAGGAAGAAGCAAATGATCTTGGAGAGTACCACCTTACCAACCCTGCATGGTAACCATGTTGTGATGACATCATAGTAACGATGAGGTCACAATGCCCGTATCTACCTGCCTACTACTCGCTGGTATTGGTAAGGGTGGGGCAGGGCAGAGCCTAGTTGACTGGTCCATTATTTCCTCCTAAGAGTTTAAGAGGTTTAAACAAGAGGTTGTTACATGTCCAGAAGTCTCTCTAAGAGTGCCTGCTGTTTTAAACAGCCAATTCAAACATACTCACTCTAACCCACTCCCCTTTCTCACACCAAAGCTTTATATAATTCACTTCCTATTTCTTATCCTGAATTTAGAGTAGACAGTATAATGCTTGAAAGAACTGATGAGTTGCTCCAGTCCTGAATGCGGAAAAATTCTAGAAAAAACAATTATAGGGAGGGATCTGGGTCTGGGAACCCATTGGGACCTAGAGGAAGTGCATATCTTGTTTAGGGAATGTGACAGGGTTCAGGCCTGTCCTCCTGGGTGAGGAAGGTGGGAACCAAGCTGGGCTTTTTAACTGGCCTATCACAATAGAGTATATGTCTTATACAATGATGGAGGATGAACTGGCACTGTCTGATAAAAGCATAAATGAATTTGGGAATAAGTTCATAAACACTTGTAGTTACACCCCCGTCAGGTGCCCAAAAGGACTCCATTCATACACTTGCAGAAAATCTCTCTGTGAAATTAAATGAAGAAGAATGAGTCGTTGAGATGTTTCAGGAGTTTCAAAATCAGGTCAGTAGGAAGAATAAGCTCACTTAAGAAAAAAGGATAATCTGTTAAAGTTGATTGCTGAAGTAAAGGACAAAAAGCAGGAAATGGAAGTACTAACTGCAAATATCCAAGATCTTAAGGAAATATATTCTAGGAAGAAAGAAACTATTTCTACTGCTAACAAAGCTAATGAAAAGAGGTGGAAAAGGCTGAAGAAATCAGCAGACTGGTATAAAAATCCACTTGGACTAGAAATTAGAAAGATATAGGTGACAAATTGCAGTTTATATTTACTAGTATTGACCGTAAGTATCTTGAGAGCCCATTTATGTTTTCCTTGTATCTGCATGAATCAAGGGACTATGAAATGTCAGTGCTCCTCATTGTGAATGCCTAGCAGACCTTCAAGAGAATTCCTTGAGCAAAATTTTTTTCAGCTCTTCTTGCCCATGTCTAGAAAACTTTTACTGCTATGGTTTATAATTAATGTATAAGTATTTGAAAATGGTTGATTTTTATTTTCTGTCATGTATCTCTTTATAATAGAATTCCCATCTACTGTCTGCCTATAATTCTTTGATGTTTTGTGATATTTCTGTGTAGTGTGAAGGAAACTAGGATGTCACCCCAAGGTATGCCTCTTTGACATATTTACTTTTGAGCCAAAGACAAAGAGTCAGAAAAGCACCCTGCCCTCCTCCTATTTTCCTAAAAGCAGGACATAAAAGCTGGAAGGTGTCCTCTCTCGTATCTACATGGAAGGACAGAAGTTAATCACTGCAGAGAACTCTTACAAGCTTAGATGTGTCACCAAAGGAATCTTCAAACAGACCTTACTTCATTAGTTTACTCCCATAAACTTTCTTTCCCAGTGTCCCACATCTGGAAGCCAAAACTGCTGTTTTTCATCTTGTTACTTTCCTAAAAACTTACCATTCTTTGTTGAAGATACTCTATAAGCCAGAGTTCTCAGCCACTGCTTGGTGTTACCACATTTGTGGACCCGTATGCATTTAATGAACTTGCTTGTTTTCTCTTTTAAAAAACAAAGAAAAAAATAATAATAGCCGGGCGTGGTGGCGCACGCTTGTAATCCCAGCATTCGGGAGGCTGAGACAGGAGGATCCGGGTTCGCGGCCAGCCTCAGCTACCTAGTGAGGCACTCCGCAACTTAGTGAGACCCTGTTTCAAAATAAAGAATAAAAAATAGGGCTGGGGGTATAGCTTGGAGGTAGAATGCCCCTGAGTTCAATCCCCAGTACCGCAAAAAAAAAATAATAATAATAGCCACAGCTACCATTTACTGAATTATTTAATGACTTAAGATTCAGTGTAAACCACTTTACATTTCTTATTCGATCCTGTAGGCATCCTGTCATCCCCCATTCTGAGGAAACTAACTCAAGATATTTTGTTACCTGGCCAAGGCCTCATGATAGCTGGCAGAGATGATGAACTGAGATCCAGGTCTATCAGGTTCCCTTTACAGGGTGTGTGTGTGTGAGGGGTTAGGGGGTGAGTACTGGGGATTGAATCCAGGGGCATTCTAACTCTGAACTACCCTCCAGCCCTATTTTATTTTTGAAACAGGATCTCACTAAGTTGAAAAGGACCATAATAAATTCGGAGGCTAGCCGCAAACCTGCAATCCTCTTTCAACTTCCCAAGTCCTCGGACTATAGGTGTGTACCATGATGCCTGGCTCCTTTCCAAGATTTTATCATCATACTGTCCAACTCTTACACTCTATTCATTCTCTGCCCCTATCTATGAGGTCAGATACCCTTCCTTCCTCCTATTAGTATTCCTTTTATCATTTTATCTCCTGGATTATTTCCTCAATTATGTATATCAAGTAACTGGTGTTAATACTGGTTGATTTTTTTTTCAAAACATACTAGAGAGCCAGATGTGGCAGTGCACGCTTATAATCCCAGTACTTGCCAGCCTCAGCTGCTTAGTGAGGCCCTCCGCAACATAGAGAGACCCTGTTTCAAAATAAAGAATAAAAATAGGACTTGGGGTGTAGCTCGAAGGTAGAATGCCCCTGGGTTCAACCCCATATGCACACACACACACACACACACATATACACACACACATACATACATACATACATACTAGAGAACCTTAGGGCAGATCTAAGTCTCACACTGTTTTAAGGGCTTCACATTTCCAATATTTCAATCATCAAAACAACCATGTGATAAAAGTACTCTTGTTTCCCATTTTATTAATCAACTAAAACTTTTAAATATTAACTAATTTCTGCAAGTCTAGTAAATACTAGAACAGGGGTGGTGTTCAAGGCACATTCTGTAGCTGTAAGCATTCAAATAAAGAGCCCAATAACCATTAGTGCCCATCTTATTTTTTTGTTGTTGTTGGTGCATCATAATCATGCATCTTAATGAGGTACAAGCTGGTAGAGGCATACATGCACACAGCACTTATTTAACCCTTCCCCAATTCCCACTCCATTCCCTCCCCCCTCCCTCCTTCTCATGTTTGGCTTAGTGATTGATATTCTTGTGAATGTACATCATGTACATTAGGGTGCCCCCCCCCCCGTCCATCACCATCAGTTAAGTCAACTTCTTTGCTTATCTAGGGTTTCTCCTTTTCTCATCTGGAGTCCCTCTTATGCCCCATCTTCTCCCAAGCATCCGCGTATTAGGGAGAACATATGCTTTTTTACTCTTTGTGACTGACTAATCTCACTTAACATAATGTTTTCCAGTTGCATCCATTTCCCTGCAAATAACATGATTTCGTTCTTCTTTATGGCTGAGTAAAATTCCATTGTGTACATATCTCATAGTTTCGTAATCCATTCATCTGTCGATGGACATCTTGGCTGGTTCCATAGTTTGGCAATTGTGAATTGTGCAGCTATAAACATAGATACACATGCGTCGGTCTGATAGTTTGGTTTCCATTCTTTTGGGTATATACCCAGAAATGGTATTGCTGGATCATATGGTAGGTTCATTACCATTCGTCTGAGGATCCTCCAAACTGTTTTCCAAAGTGGTTGTACTAATCTGCAATCCCACCAACAATGTATTAGGGTTCCCACTACTCCACACCCTCACCAGCATTTGTTATTGTTGTGTTTTTAATGATTGCAGTTCTAATTGGGGTTAGATGAAATCTCAGGGTAGTTTTGATTCACATCTTTCTGATTGCTAATGAGGTTGAACATTGTTTGATACATTTATTGGCCATTTGTATTTCCTCTTTAGTGAAGTGTCTATTTAGTTCACTTGCCCATTTTTTGATTGAGTTATTTGTTTTCTTAGTGGTGAATTTCTTGAGTTCTTTGTATTTTCTAAATATTAGTCCTTTATCAGAGTGGTTGACAAAATTTTCTCCCATTCTGTCAGCTCTCTGTTGAGATTCTTGATAGTTTCCTTTTCTACATAGAATCTCTTCAGTTTAATGCCATCCCATGTGTTGATCTTCTGTTGAATTTCTTGTGCCTTTGGCGTCTTGTTGAGAACATTTTTACCTGTGCCTATGTGTTGAAGTGTTGAACCTATGCCCTCTTCAAGTAGCTACAAGGTCTCTGGTCTGATTTCCAGGTCTTTGATCCATCTTGAATTGACTCTTGTGCAGAGTAAGAAAATGAAGTTTATTTCCATTTTTCTGCATATGGTTAACCAGTTTTGCCAATACCATTTGTTGAGAAGACTATCTTTTTTCCAGTGTATCTTTTTGGCTCCTTTGTCAAAAATCAATTGGTTGTAAGTTTGTGGATTTGTTTCTTAGTCTTCCATTTTGCTCCATTGGTCTAAGTGTCTGTTTGGGGGCCAGTTACATGCTATTTTTATTACTATGGCTTTGTAGTATGGTTTGAAGTGAGGTATCTTTATGCTTCCTGCATGGTTCTTGTTGCTGAGAACTGCTTTGGCTATTCTATTTTTCTTGTTGTTCCAAATGAATTTAAGGACTGGTTTCTGATTTCTTTTTGTAATGTTTTATAATTTTCCTTGTAGAGGTCTTTTATCTCCTTGGTTATTTTTGTTCCTAAGTATGTTATTTGGAGGGACATATCATCAATGGGAGTGTTTTCTATATTTATTTTTCAGTGGAGTTATGGTTGGCATACAGGCAAGCTTCTGATTTCTTAAGATTTATTTTATATCCAGACACTTTGCTGAATTTGTTGATCACTTCTATAAGTCTTTTGGTTGAGTTTATTGGGTCTTCTACATACAATATAGTATAGTATCATGTAATCTGCAAATACAGACAGTTTTAGTTCTTTGCTGCCTATTTTTACTCCTTTGATTTCCTTCTCTTGCCTTATTGCTCTGGCTAGAGTCTCAAGTACTGTATTGAAAAGAGTCACGCTTTTTTCTATTGAAAAGAAATGGTGATAATGGACATCCTTGTCTTGTTCCTGTTTTTAGTGGGAACTCTCGCAGTTTTTTCCCCATTTAATATGATGTTGGATGTGGTCTTATTCTATATTGCATTTATGATATTGAGTTATATTCCCTCTATTCTGATTCTCTGCAGTACTTTTAGCATGAGTGGATTTTATTGAAAGCTTTTTCAGTGTCTATTGAAATGATCATGTGATTTTTGTCTTTGGTTCTGTTTGTGTGATGAATTACATAGATTGTTTTTCATATGTTGAACCAGCCTTGCATCCCAAGGATGAACCCAACTTGGTCATGATGTATAATTATCTTGATGTGATTTTGAATGTGTGTTGCTAATATTTTGTTTAGCAGCTTTGTGTATAAGTTCACCAATGATATAGGCCTATAGTTTTCTTATTGCGAGCTGTCTTTATTTGACTTTGGTATTAATTTGATGTTAGTTTCATAAAATGTATTTGGGAGTGTCACACTTTTTTTCTATTTTGTGGAGTAGATTAAGAAATATTGGGATTAGCTCTTCTATAAGGGTTTTATAAAATTCACTTGGGAAACCATCTGGTCCTAGACTTTTGTTGATGGCAGGCTCTTTATTGCTGCTTCTATCTCTTTGATTGCTATTGGTCAGTTTATGTTTTCTATATCTTCTTGACTCAATTTAGGAAGTTGATATGTGTCTAGAAATTTGTCAATTTCTTCAAGATTTTCCATTTTGTTGGAGTGTAGTTTTTCAAATTAGTTTCAGATAATCTTCTGGATTTCCACACTGTCACTGGTAACATCACCATTTTCATCACTTATTTTAGTAATTTGGGTTGATTATTTCTTTGGTTAGATTGGCTAGTGTTTTATCTATCTTGTTTACTTTTTAGAGAAGCCACCTTTTGGTTTTGTTGATTTTATTGTATTGTTTTTATTATCTGCTTCATTGATTTCTGCTCTGATTTTAATAATTTCCTGTCTCCTGCTGGCTTTGGGTTTAGACTGTTCCTGTGTTTCTAGGACTTTGAGGTTTGTCATTAGATTATTTATTTGGTGATTTTCTGTTCTTATGTGGGCACTCAGTACTATGATTTTTTTCTCTTAGTACTGCCATCAAGTTGTCCCAGAGGTTTTAATATGCTGTGTCTCTATTTTCATTTGTTTCTGGGAATTTCTTAATTTCTCCCCTTACTTCTTCTATGTCCTATTCCTCATTCAGCAGTGTGGTGTTCAGTTCATATGTTTATGTGGTTACTCTGGGTCTTCATATAGTCGGTTTCTAGTTTCATTCCATTGGGGTCTGAAAAGACGCAGGGGATTATGTCAATTTTTAAAAAATTTGCTAGTGCTCACTTTGTGGCTCAGGATGTGGTCTATTTTAGAGAAGCTTCTGTGAGCAGCTGAGAAAAATGTGAATTCAGCTGTACTTGGGTGAAATATTCTATATGGGTCTAATAGGTCCATTTGGTTTCTGATGTTCTTTAGATCTGAAGCATTGTTACTGACCTTTTGTCTAGAATATCGGTCTAGTAGTGTGAGAGGAGTGTTGAAGTCTCCTAGCATTATTGTATTGGGATCTATGTGTGACTTAATATCATGAAGAGTTTGTTTTATAAAAGTGTCTGCACCTATGTTTGGGGCATAAATGTTGACTATCATTATTTCCTCTTGCTGAATTGTTCCTTTACCAGTATAAAAAAATGACCTGCTTTGTCTCTCCTCATAAGCTTAGGCTTGAAATCTAATTTGTCTGATACCATAGTTGCTACTTCTGCTGCTTGACTTTGAGTTCAATTGGCATGGATTACTTTGCTCCAGCCCTTCACCTTTAGTTTGTGAGTATCTTTACTTGTAAGGTATGTTTCTTGCAGGCAGCATAAAGATGGATTCTGCTTTTTAATCCATTTTGCCACCTTATGTCTTTTTATTGGGGAGTTGAGGCCCTTTATATTGTGATTATTGTAAGGTGATTTTTAATTCCTAACATTTTGACTTTTAACTTCTGTTTGAGGCAGTGTTTTTTTCTTCTTTGCTTCCTTGTTTGCTTGCTGGAAATTATTGTTTCTCTCATTCTGATGTTTATTTGTTATTTCTTCTTTGTAGTTAATCTCTTTGAGTATTTTATCTATTGCTGGTTTGAAAGAAATAAATTCTTTCAGCTTCTGTTTGTCTTGGAAAGTTTTTAGTTCCCAGTAGAATTTGAGAGATAGTTTTGCTGTGTAGGAAAGTCTTGGCTACAAGTTGTTTTCTTTCAGAGTTTGTAATATGTTGCTCCAGGACCTCCTGGCTTTCATGACTTAGTTTGGGATGTCTAGAGTGATTCTAATTGGTTTGCCTCTGAATGTCACTTGATCTTTTACTTCCATCACCTTTAAGATTCTCTCCTTGGCCTCTACATTAGTCAGTTTGATTATTATGTGGCATGGTGAACCTTTTCTCTGATCTTGTCTAAAGGGGGTCCCATACTTTTGTGTCAGCATCTTTTTCTATGTTTGGAAATTTTCTGATATTACTTATTTGAAAATTGGTTGATTCCTTTGGTTTCAGTTTCTATTCCCTCTTCTATGCCTATTATTCTTAGGTTAGCTCTTTGAAAATTGGCCTAGATCTCCTCAATGGCCATTTATGCTGTCAAATTATTTTTTTCTAAATTTTATACTATGCATTTATTTTTGAAGTGTTCATTTTCTGTGAGTGAGATTCTATATCCCATGTGGTCTAGTCTACTGTTTATAGTTTGTATTGGCGCCTTCCCTTCAATTATTGAATCCTTCACATTCTTCACTTCCTTCAAAGCTTCTTTTTTTTTTTGTGGTACTGGGGATTGAACTCAGGGGCATTCTACCTCCGAGCTATACCCCCAGCCCTATTTTTTATTCTTTATTTTGAAACAGGGTCTCCCTAAGTTGTGGAGGGTCTCACTAGGTAGCTGGGGCTGGCCACGAACCCAGATCCTCCAGTCTCAACCTCCCAAATGCTGGGATTATAAGCATGGGCCACCACGCCTGGCTCAAAGCTTCTTTTTGATTCCTGTTTATTTCTTTGTTTATTTGTTCCTTCATTTATTTCAGGCTCTCTCTGAATTCTTTTCAGAAGTCCTATGTAATTTCTGCTATTAAAGATCTGAATTGTTCTTCTGGCAACCTCTGCAATCCCATGTTGGTAGGTTCTATTATTGTGGGGTTGTTGGAGTTTATTGTTTTCTTGCTATTCTTCCTTCACATGATTTCTGGTTTCTTAAGTTTATATCTTTGTTGTTTTTTCTAGCTTTCTCTCAGTCCATAGGTTTAGTGTGTCTCTTTTCTCCCTCTGAATAATATCTTATTGTGGAAGTAGATATTTACTACTAGATATGCCTTACAGGTGAATATCCTCTACCATATGGTTATTCTCTGTTCTCTGTTATGTTTTTATCACCCTTTGAAAGCAGGATTGAAAACTGTGTCTATTATCATCTCACTGTCAATACTGAGTTGTGGTTACTCTGGGCTCCTTCTGCCTGCTGCAATAGTGACATTGATAAGTTTCAGGTATTAAGGTCTGGGGTCCTGTCTTTCACCTCTGTTATAGGGAGTCAGCTCAGAGGCACGAGCAGAACACATTGTTCCTTATTAATTTTTAAAACTTGATGTGTAAGGTCTTGGGCGATTCCCTCTATCAGCTGTGGTTAGTTTATCCTTGGTGTCTAGCAGTCCTTTCTGGTGGTTCACCTCTCTGGTCCAATTTCAGCATTAGGGATTTAGAGGTGTCAGCTTGTATATACAAGGCCAAATTGTGTTGTATTCAATGGTGAAGATTGGGCGAAGGGGGGAGGAGCCAGAGTGACGGGTACAAAAATAAGGTAAAGTAGAGGATATGACTGAGTAGAATGAGAGTTTGAGTGTAGCAAGGTAATATATGGTAGAGATTAGAGATAGTAAATATGTAGGGGGATTCTAGTAGTAAATGTAGAGTATTTAGGTGTAGTGATCTTAACATGCTATTAAAGAGTTAGTCTAGATAGTAAGTTTTATAAGCCAAGACTTAGAAAGTTCTATTTCTAAAAGTTCAAAATGTATATATTATCTACTAAAATATTTTGTATTAATGTAATAAAGCCACTACATATATCTAAAATTCTGGGAATGCTTATGCATTTAAACTCTAATGTATACAATATATATGATCCCCTTTTTTCGAAGATGCTAAGTAAAATCTAGTACAATATTCTGAATTATGACTCCAACTTGGTTTCATATAAATTAATACTTCCAATTGGAAAACACATCTGTAGCCGGGCGTGGTGGCACACACTTGTAATCCCAGTACTTGGGAGGCTGAGACAGGAGGATCCGGGTTCGCGGACAGCCTCAGCTACTTAATGAAGCCCTTCACAACTTAGTGAGACCCTGTTTCAAAATTAAAAAAAAAAAAGGTCTGGGGGTGTAGCTTGGAGGTAGAATGCCCCTGGGACCTCAGAGTCAATAATTTTCCCTCTCCGTTTTATGTTCACAGGTGTTTTTGTTTGTTTGTTTATTTTACCTCTACCTGTCCCTACCTTCCCGTCCCACAAGATGCAAACAAGAAAGAAGAGAGAGAAAAGGTAGGGTGGAAAGTGAAGGGGGTTGAAGATAAGGATCCAGATTGGAGCAGAACTGGCAAATGACATATTTTATGAAAAGAAAACTTAAGGTATGTTGGAGATATTCTTCAATAAGTAACACTTGAGCCAGGCATGGTGGCGAATGCTTGTAATCCCAGTACTTGGGAGGCTGAGACCGGAGGATCCAGGTTTGCGGCCAGCCTCAGCTACTTAGTGAGGTTCTCCGCAACTTAGTGAGACCTTGTCTCAAAATAAAAAATAAAAAATAGGGCTGGGGGTGTAGCTCAGAGGTAGAATGCCCCTGAGTTCAATCCCCAGTACTGCAAAAAACAAAAAAAAAAACAAAAAAAAAAACCAAAAAAAACACACACACAAAAAAACAAAAACAAAACAAAAAAACACTTGATTTTAAAAGTAGCATTTACTATGTTTTATTTTATTAGAAAAACAAGCTTATTGTAGAAAATTTGGAAAATATTTGATGAGCAGAAAAGAATTACCTCTATAGTTTGCTGTAACTTGAAAGGAGCACACTTCAGAAAGTTTAATTTTCTTCCTTTCCAGAAAACACTAGAAATTGGAAAGACATCTGATGTCCATGTGCTGGGGTCCAGCCCTTCAGGCAGTGGGGTCGGGGGTCCCTCAATAGGCCTGGATTGAGACGAGGTCAAGAGAATATGCTCACACCAAATGCAGTGAAGAAGTGTATCTGTTTTATTGTTTGTCGGTCACTGTTTTATAGTATTTTTTTTGCCATGAGGCATATAGAACAGGAATTTTTACAGACTTGTTTTTCCAAAGGTAAAGTGGGTACATCTTTAACTAGAAAAGTCATTTCCCATGGTAATTGATGGGATTAAGAAAACAGTAAAGGTTACAAAATATGATACATATATAAAGATTCTTTTAGAACAAAGCAAAGCAGTGTTAAAGGTTAATGAATAGCCTCTATTTATTAGTTTAAATCTTTACTAATTGTTTAGCTTCTTTAAGCAGTGTCCTTATCTTTTTCTCAGGCAGCTAGAGAGTTAATGTGTCTGGAGAAGTTCCAGAGAGACAAAGGGGAAGTGGGCAAACTATCTGTCTCAAAGCCTTCTTTACTCATAGATAAGATAGTAGACCTAAACCTCTTTGGCTTATTTATTTTGTTTCTATACCTGTGTGCTGAGAGGGAACATAAGGCCGTTTAGCAACTAAGCTTTCAAAGCCCGTTTCCTGACTTAATGTTTGTATATGTTTAATGAGTTTCTTATGAGTTGTCTTGAGGCACTGCTTTTTCAGCTAATATTGAGAAATCATAATCCATCCGGCCATCTTATGTTTCTAAGAAATTTCCTTTACAATTAATGTGAAAGCAGAACCCAAAGCACCCCAAATTTCCAGAACATAACATAATGCAAAGTGGGATATGCCACACATTCCTTCTTTTGGAATCGTCTGCCTTGCAGGGCTCCAGAGGACCGAGCCTTGCTCAAGATCCAGCTATTAAGAAGCTGTGGCATTTCCCCCTTTTTATTTTTTAATTTAATGGCTTCCATTTCTATGGCAAGTGACTTGATGGATTGTGAGGTCAGTCGGATGATGACTGGAAAACATGAACAAAATATGATTATAAGCAACAAAGCAAGTGCAATAGAGATTCTATAACTCATATATGAACATATATCTAATTGTTTAGAAAGCTGAATAAAAAAATCAGAGGCCATTTTGGCAGTATAACTATCATCTATATAGTCTTGACTAATATATTTTATTTGATTTTGTAACATTTGTAGATCAGGAGCTATGTTAGTGTTGTTCCAGATTCCTAATAAATGATTTTGCACCTGTGACCAGGAGTGCTGAGAATCATTATAAGGCAAGGGAGAGACACAGATCCATTTATACTTTGCATGGCATGTAGTTGACAATCTAGTTTTAATGTTAGTTACCTGATTTCCTAAATACAGCACTGCTTCTTCTAAGGCTGAGATACAAGTTTCTAGTTTTCTATCTATGATTTCTTGTGCAGTTAAAGCTAGAGTAACATTATGTGACAATGAATTAGCATGATGAGCAGTATTAATATTGGTAACTAAGGCAGTAGTTGAAAAAGCTAAAGAAGTAATAATAGAGATTAAGGCAGTAATTCCTAAAATTAGAGCAGCTACAAATCTTTTTGGACAAATAAGATTGGTAATTTGTTTAAAAAGCTGTATTCCTGTGTCATCATACCAGAGATCAGTTAAGTTTACAGGCAGCATAACAAAGGGAGGTTGATGGACAACTATAAGAGTTACATAGTCTTTTGGCATCGTGTTGTTAAGACAGTTAATATACATTGTATATATTGAACTAAATAAGCTCCATTTTTTTGTATAATAGGTATAGATCCTGGTTTTCCCAACAATAATGCATGAGGAGCAGGGACACAAGAACGTAAAGGTAGTAAGGTTGGCTTAGAGTAAGGACTAGCTAAAAACACAGGTTGCGAGCCGGGCGTGGTGGCGCACGCTTGTAATCCCAGCATTCGGGAGGTTGAGACCCGAGGATTCGGGTTTGCGGCCAACCTCAGCTACCTAGTGAGGCACTCTGCAATGTAGTGAGACTCAGTTTCAAAATAAAGAATAAAAAATAGGGCTGGGGGTATACCTCAGAGGTAGAACGCCCCTGAGTTCAATCCCCAGTACCGAAAACAAAAACAAAAACAAAAACAAAACACAGGTTGCATGGCAGCTATTAATCTAAAGAGACTAGGCTGAATCCCAGTTACATGAGAGTCAGATTCAGAATAAAATACAGGAGTAACCCAACCGGGAGTAAACCATCTATGTACAGTATCTTTAGAAGTAAAATGAATATTAGTAATATTGAATTTGAACTTATTATTAATTATATACTTTTTATAGTCATGTTTTGGAGAAGAAACAGACCGATCATAAATGGTAGTATTAGCATTATTAGGAAAATAAACATTAGCATATTTTAGGAAAACACAGTAAAACCAATGAGGCAGGTTTTTGGGAGCCATATTTTTCCAGTATGAATCTCTATTATTTAAAAATATTCTACATAGAGTACTATCTGTAGGAGATGATTTTTTTTTTTTTTTTTTTTTTTGCGGTACTGGGGATTGAACTCAGGGGCATTCTACCTCCAAGCCACACCCCCAGCCCTATTTTTTATTCTTTATTTTGAAACCAGGTCTCACTAAGTTCCGGAAGGCCTCACTAGGTAGCTGAGGCTGGCCTCGAACCCGGATCCTCCGGTCTCAGCCTCCCGAATGCTGGGATTACAAGCATGCGCCACCATGCCCGGCTGTAGGAGATGAATTTTTAACAGAATTATCATGCTTATAAATAGGGCCAGGGAAGGTAAGCTGTAATTCCCACAAAGCCCTTACACCGTTAGTGGTAGTAGATGAGTAAGTATAAAAAGACCTATAAGATATTTTTAAGAATCCAGGTACGTTTTCTATAGTAGTAAAGCACAGAGGGGTATGATCACTAAAACTTTAAAAGTTTCTAGATTATTACTTTTCATAGGTAGAAAGGAATCAGAAGATCCTCCCATTAATTTTGGATTGTTGGTAAATATCTTAAGATCTTTTGTGGTCCAATCTGAGACCATTAATAGGGGAGGATCAGGAAAGTAAGCCCAATAAGCTTGATTAGCCGAGATGTTTAGTACCTGGCAGCTAAGTAAGGCTATAATAGCCAGAAAACCCTTTTTAGGAGTAGGCGGGAATTGATCAAGAGAGGCAATTTGTTGAGCTCTAGAAGTTAGCTTTTTTTTTTTCAGACTTGAGAAGAAATTTTATGATCCAAGAGTCCATTATCAACTGTAGCATAAGTGTTTTAGTCTGAGCTATATGCTGGCATGTCTGAACAAGTTACTTGTGAGTTCTTGAATTTTTTTTTGTATTTTATTTATTTTTAGCATGGATTTTTTAAATACATTTCTTGAGTACAATAGGGTTACACAGACATTTATGACATATCAGTCATTGTCAGATCACAAATACCACCACTTCTTCATTTTACATGTATAGCCCACATTCTTAAGATAGCCTGGTAAAGCAAACTTTCTAGAGTCATAAAACCATACTCCTTTAGGGTCATATCTTTACTTTCCAAGAAGGAGGGTCTTTCATCTACTCATCCTAGGGGCAATATCCAGACTTCGAGACGCCAATGTAGCCATAGCAGAAGAGACAGTATAATTGCTCATATATGCAGATAGCAACTGCCAGGGGGGAAAGGGCCCAGCTGGGCTCCCACAACTCCCCCATTATTATTTTAAAATGCATGAAGGACTGTGCCTGTCTTAGGTCGTTTACTACCAGGTGCTTAATTTTACCCGTCATGGGGTCTCGATGAGTCATTCAACGAGCCCTGTCTTAGGTTAATGTGCCCTGAGAAAATTGAACCCATCATTGACTACCAGGCCCTGTGCGAGGCAGTGCTTGCAGTTTTATTCCATGTAAATCTGCTCATATACTAACACAGGCATTGATCACAAGGTGTACAACAAGTGGTAGATTGCATAAACCTAGAATGACTATGCTGTTGCTACGATAACTCCTCCTAGCAAAGAGGTAAACGAGGGCCAGGTAGTGACCAAGGCTTGGAGCCAATCTACAAATGTCTTAGCAATTTCTGCCAGGTTTATATAAGTGGGCTCCACATTACGTAGATCCAAAATCTCCGGGCGTAACTTTAACAAATCTTTTTTTTTTTTTTTCATCTTTCCCTTATTTGGTGCATTGTAATTACACATCTTTGTTAGGTACAAGCTAGTATAGGTAAAGACATCCATGCACACATTTCTCATTTAACCCTTCCCCAGTTCCCACCCCACTCCTTCCTCCTCCCTCCTTCTCAAGGTCAGTTTAGTGATTGACTTTGATGTGTTCATAGAAAGTACATCATGTTCATTAGGGTGTCTTCCCTACCCCCTTCACCTTCCATTAAGTCAAATTCTTTGTTCACCTAAGGATTCTCCTTCATCTGCAGTCCCTCTTATGTCCCATTTTCTCCCTAGCTTCCACACATTGGGGATAGCATTTGATTTTTAACTTTTTGTGACTGACTAATCTCACTTAACATACTGTTTTCCAGTTCCTTCCATTTCCTTGCAATATCATGATTTTGTTCTTCTTGATGGCTGAGTAAAATTCCATTGTGTACATTACCATAGTTTTGTAATCCATTCATCTGTTGATGGACATCTTGGCTGGTTCCATAGTTTGGCAATTGTAAACTGTGCAGCTATAAACATAGATACACATGCGTTGGTCTGATAGTTTGGTTTCTATTCTTTTGGGTAGATACCTAGTAGAGGTATTGCTGGGTTATATGGTAGGATCATTCCCATTTGACTGAGGATTCTCCATACTCTTTTCCAAAGAGGTTGCAGTGATTTGCAATCCCACCAATAATGTAATAGGGTTCCCACTTCTCCACACACTCGCCAGCATTTATTGTTGTTTGTGTTCTTTTTTTTTTTTTTTTGCGGTACTAGGGATTGAACTCAGGGGCGTTCTACCTCCGAGGTACACCCCGAGCCCTATTTTTTATTCTTTATTTTGAAACTAGGTCTCACTAAGTTGCGGAGTGCCTCACTAGGTAGCTGAGGCTGGCCGCAAACCCGGATCCTCCAGTCTCAGCCTCCCGAATGCTGGGATTAGAAGCGTGTACCACCACGCCCGGCTTGTTGTTTGTGTTCTTGATAGTTGCCATTCTGATTGGAGTTAGGTGAAATCTCAAGGTAGTTTTGATTTGCATCTCTCTGATTCCTAATGATGTGGAACATTTCCTCATGCATTTATTGGCCATTTGTATTTCTTCTTTTGTGAAGTGTCTATTTAGATCCTTTGCCCATTTTTTTATTGTAATAATTCGTGCTTTGTATATATACATTTTTGTTAGGTACAAATTGATAAAGACAAATGTGCACACATTTCTCATCTGACCCTTTCCCCAATTCCCACCCCGCTCCCTCGCCCTCCCTCCCTCTCAAGTTCAGTTCAGTGAGTGATCTTGATATAATTGTGTAAGTACATCATGTGCCTTAGGATG